>CAMPDV010003417.1:0-49318 GCA_946699065.1 Loxodes magnus | reverse complement strand
AATAAGCATATATTTTATAAATTTGATTAAATTATCAATCATTTAATTATTAAAATAATTAGTTAGTTACGGAGTAAAAAATTAAGTAGAATATTTAGATTAAGTTATTAAGAAACTTATTAATTTATCATAAGTAACATCAAGGTATGCTATTATAAAATAACTCATAATTTACTCTTTTAAAAAATTTAAAGGTAAAAATATATTAAAAAGAAAAATATTTCAGCAAATTAAGTTAAAAAATAAAAAGCTAAATAATTATTTACATTTAAACTTATAGAATATTTAATGAATCTAAATATATAGATAAATTAATATAAATATAAATATTCTCCTATTTTTATGAAAAAAAAAGCTCTTAAATTTAAATTATTTTAAAGCTTTTTTTTTGCAAATATAGGAAATTTAGTTATAGTTTTTATAATATCAGTCTTCAAATATTAAAAATAGTAACAGGAAATTCATATTATTTATATTGAAATTATTTCTCTTTTTTGTTCTCGTTTAGTGTTGTATATGTATAATAAAGAAATTTTCTGTATCGTTTTAAATTTCTCCGAAATAAAAAATTGCTGTAGGCATATCACTCAACCGAATCACTGATCTTATGTTAAATTGTAGCGAATTTAACTTTGGTAAAATAGCTTTATTCTTTAAACTTTTCAACTAATTATATTTTTTTAAAAATCTAACATTTTTTATTTTATTTGGAAAAATTATTTAAAAGTAAACTTGTTATGTATTATTAAATAATCATGCATATAATAATTTTCTGATAGTAAATAATTTAAAAGAAAAATAGTAGTTTATATGAAAATTGATTAGTAAATAGATAGAAATATTAATATTTAATTTATCATATTTCTAAAACTATTTTTTATTTATTATTGCTCTCAATATTTTTAATTATTTATTATTATACATAAATGTAATTGCAAAGAATGATTGAATTTTTATATATTATTCTTATCTTTTAGGAAGACCAACTTACATTTGTGGCTTACAACTCATAACCTAAAATTCTTAAGTATCTTGAGTTACAAGTTTTGAAAATTAACGGAAACAATAAAGTTGTGAGATATTTAAATAATATCCTTAAAGATTGAGATTTTAGAAGAAGAAATCTCTCATTTAAATAATTTATTTAAATATAAATTACTTTGGAGATAAATTTTATAAAATCAGTGATTTGCTTCTATTAGAAGCTTGAAGCTATTATTAATGTAAAGATTTTGTAATCTTAGACATTATATATGTGTACTCCAAATAATTCTTATTAAAGAATTGAGTTTTAAAATAAACAAAATTATTTTTGCTGTTTTTCTAATTTAAATATCAGATTTTCTAGAAAAATAGTAATCAAAAATCAGTATTTAGTGATTTTAAACCAAAAAATATTGAGGATTCTAGAAATTATTTATTAGAAAAATAATTAAAAAAGTTAATATGATTATTAACTGAAGATAGCATTTAGTTTCAGATTATCAAATAATATTAAAAAAATGCAAAACTTAAAAGAAAAATTTTTCTTTTGTTTTCGAATCTTAAAATAAAGCAAATATATATAATATAAAAAATGAATTAAAAACAACTAATAAATACTGGACTTAAATTCCTAAAGAATAATAAATGAAAATTCAATAATTTTTTAACTATAAAAAAAAAATCATTTTCAGTAAAATGAGCAAATTAAATATTTAAGGCGAAAATTTATAAATTTTATTTTAAAATTTTCAAAAATACTTTGAACAATAATAAGTAAAAAGGCAGAAATTTGTTTAAAAAGAGAAAAAATATAAAAACGCTGTTAATTTAATACATTATGAAAATTTAGAAAAAAATTATTAAAAATATATAGAAGAAAATAATGCTTCCATTAGAAGATTGATTCTACTAATAATACTATAAATAAAACTAAAAAATAAATAAGTCTTAAAATTCCTTTAAAAAGATAATAGGCTTAATATTTTAGATAATTTTTAGAATAAATCATTTTAAATATTTTATTACAAGAGGATATTTTATTAAAAAATAAATCAACAAGAAATTTATAATTTTTTAATTAAATATAATAAATTTAATTATTATAAAACCTAATTATTTCCAATTTTTTAATCTTAACCATTTCTATAAAATAGCTATTAAACCTTTTAATAAATTATTTTTATGTTATTTCCATATATTTTATAAGATATATTTATATTTTAAATTTTCATGTTCATAAATTACCAATTATATGATATTTAAATTTGACTATTTTATAAATTTTAAATCATCAACAATTTACAATTAAAAATTGTAAATTTTAAAATATTTTTTTAATTTTTGTATTTATTCCCTAAATATTAATATTTTAAGCTATCTTTTATAAACTTAGATAACAATATATATATTTTTTATATCTTAATATATTTAATTTTGCTATTAAATATCAATATTAATATACTTTTAAAGTTTTTAATTTAAATTTTAAGCAAAAAATTAATTAATTCAATATAATATTCTTTTTCCTTGATTTGTACAAATTTAAAAGATTAAATTATAAATTATATTCCTTGTTTTATAAAATGTACGAATAACATTTTATCTTTTTTAGGCGTTTTTCATAAAATAAAAAAATAATATAAATTTCAAATTTTTTTTCAGTATTTATTTACAGGTTATAAATTTTAATTATTGGAACAGTCAGTAATGCTTATTCTGATTGTTTTCTTAATGAATATAATGAAGATATTTGCTGTTCATTTTCTTCGAAAAAAGGCCGTTATATTTAATTAAAACATATTTCCTAACTGTTGATTTCAAGCCTCTATCAAGACCGGATAATTATTCAGTTGCTTTTCTTCAATATTATAATTTCACTAGAGACCTCTCTAAGATTTAAGATATAATTAGACAGTTCAAAATCTTGCTCCCAACATTATTTTACTTACTATATTTTTCAAATTTTTGCTTATTTATCAGATTTTATTTAATTTTTTATTTCAATGCTATTTTTAAATACTATTAGAATAAATTTATATAGTCATAATCAAAATTGTTTACTTTAATTTAAGTTAACTTATTATTTCTTTTTATGAATTTATTCTTATATATCTATTTGGTAATCTAATTTAATCCTTAATCTAGGAAATTTTTGATTATCTTTAAACTTAATGCTAATTAATTTTCCTACTATAATTTTATATATATTTCTTTAAAATCAATATTGATTAGAACTTTATTTCTTGTTTTTCATTTTTTTATTATTATTTAAATAGAAATTTATTATCATTATTTTTTAAAAATTATACATTTATTTTATAATGGTTATTAATAAAAATTTTACTTATTAATTGTCTTACCTACAAATACTAATTGATGAACATGGTATTAGACTTGATTATAAAGTCGTTTTTATTATTTTTTTATTCTTTTTTATTAAAATTTTACCTGCTTTATTCAAAAATAAAGCTTTTTGATTAAGAAATTAACTAAAAAACTTTGATTAATAAATCATCGTTAGAAATACCTAAAAAGCCTTATTTTAATATTATTAGTTTGATAGATTAATATATTTTATTATTACATAATTGAATACTTTATTAAAATAATTAAATGGTATATTCATTATATCTTATAATCTCCTTAATTTATTAAAATTATTTTAACTTTCTTACTAATATTTTTAATATCTTTATTTAATAAAGTTTTAAATATTTTTAATAGTAATTATGCATAATACATAAATTTGGCTAATATATATTTAAAATTTAAAGTTAAGTTAAAGTTTTAAAATAATTAAATGTAATTTTTTTAAAGAAACTAACTTCTTTTTCAAGCAATAAAATTAATTTTTGGACTAATTATATTTATTAAATTTGAAATAAAGTAATTTTTTATTATGGAAATTAAGCAAATAAAATAAACAAGAGATTGAATTAGTTTAGTATATAGATAAAGTAATATTAATTAATAAATTTAAGCTAAAAACATTAAGAAAATAATTTAAATTATTTTGATGGATATAGAATACATGTTGTTGATATTGGAATATAAAATATTTAAAAATATAATCTAAAATTAAATAGATTAAATATAGTAATTGAACTAAATAGATTTGTAATTTACTATTTTTTTAATTAGTAGCATTAACTATTTTATTTTAATCAATAAAAAGTTAGAAACAGTTAAATACTCTAAATCTATGTGGTTAATTAACTTTGTTTATCATTATAGATTGTCATAATTAATCATTGTGATGCTTGATATACATTTTTCATTATGATGAAAATAGTTTCGAAAATATTAACTTAAAAAGGATGAAAATATTTTCTTTATTTAATAATATTCAATTGAACAGAATCATTTGACATAAAAAATGTGAATATATATTTTTCAATTTTTTAATATTAACAATAAAACAGTTAAGTCTTAGTTAAAATATATTACTTAGCATATTTAATTTGAATCGGTAATAATTAAGATTTATACTAGATTAAAAAATAATTAAATTTTAAAATAAGAATAAAAGCATATTATTTATAAACCTAATTACAACATCTTAATCTCATTCATAAAATTACAATTAGAAGATAATTTATATTAGATATGTATGAAATATATAAATCTTAAAAAATTGTAAATTTAAAATAATTATATATTTGTCATAAGAGAGATTTTAGTAATTAATAAGTCCTTTATATATTAAAAAAATATAATAATAATGCTATTTTAAAAGAAAATAAATTAATTATAAGACAATTTAAAAACACTAATTACAAAGTTTTATGAAATGGATACAATTATAAAATTATAAAATTATTACTAATAATAATAAAAAATAATGCTATTTTTATGTAAATTTATTTTTTTAAATAATTTCAATAACGTGATAAAAGTTATTAAATATACGGTATAAAAATGTTTTCTTAATAAATAATTAAATTTATCAAATAAATGATAGATAAAATATCTAAGAAAAATATAGAAGAAAATATTAAATTAAATTAAATCAAGAATGTTCGCCTTTATAACTGCTGAAAAAGTTTTTAATGTTTTTTGGGTAATATTTTCTTCACTTGAGAATCTTGAAATAACAGTTTTTTTCTATAAAAATACCCATTTGAATTGTAGATTCTTGTCATAATTTTCCCCATAATTTTTTAAGATTATCATCTTTTTGAAAGGAATTTTAAGACTTATTTATTTTTTAGTTTTATTTATAGTATTATTAGTAGAATCAATCTTCTAATGGAAGCATTATTTTCTTCTATATATTTTTAATAATTTTTTTTCTAAATTTTCATAATGTATTAAATTAACAGCGTTTTTATATTTTTCTCTTTTTAAACAAATTTCTGCCTTTTTACTTATTATTGTTCAAAGTATTTTTGAAAATTTTAAAATAAAATTTATAAATTTTCGCCTTAAATATTTAATTTGCTCATTTTACTGAAAATGATTTTTTTTTTATAGTTAAAAAATTATTGAATTTTCATTTATTATTCTTTAGGAATTTAAGTCCAGTATTTATTAGTTGTTTTTAATTCATTTTTTATATTATATATATTTGCTTTATTTTAAGATTCGAAAACAAAAGAAAAATTTTTCTTTTAAGTTTTGCATTTTTTTTAATATTATTTGATAATCTGAAACTAAATGCTATCTTCAGTTAATAATCATATTAACTTTTTTAATTATTTTTCTAATAAATAATTTCTAGAATCCTCAATATTTTTTGGTTTAAAATCACTAAATACTGATTTTTGATTACTATTTTTCTAGAAAATCTGATATTTAAATTAGAAAAACAGCAAAAATAATTTTGTTTATTTTAAAACTCAATTCTTTAATAAGAATTATTTGGAGTACACATATATAATGTCTAAGATTACAAAATCTTTACATTAATAATAGCTTCAAGCTTCTAATAGAAGCAAATCACTGATTTTATAAAATTTATCTCCAAAGTAATTTATATTTAAATAAATTATTTAAATGAGAGATTTCTTCTTCTAAAATCTCAATCTTTAAGGATATTATTTAAATATCTCACAACTTTATTGTTTCCGTTAATTTTCAAAACTTGTAACTCAAGATACTTAAGAATTTTAGGTTATGAGTTGTAAGCCACAAATGTAAGTTGGTCTTCCTAAAAGATAAGAATAATATATAAAAATTCAATCATTCTTTGCAATTACATTTATGTATAATAATAAATAATTAAAAATATTGAGAGCAATAATAAATAAAAAATAGTTTTAGAAATATGATAAATTAAATATTAATATTTCTATCTATTTACTAATCAATTTTCATATAAACTACTATTTTTCTTTTAAATTATTTACTATCAGAAAATTATTATATGCATGATTATTTAATAATACATAACAAGTTTACTTTTAAATAATTTTTCCAAATAAAATAAAAAATGTTAGATTTTTAAAAAAATATAATTAGTTGAAAAGTTTAAAGAATAAAGCTATTTTACCAAAGTTAAATTCGCTACAATTTAACATAAGATCAGTGATTCGGTTGAGTGATATGCCTACAGCAATTTTTTATTTCGGAGAAATTTAAAACGATACAGAAAATTTCTTTATTATACATATACAACACTAAACGAGAACAAAAAAGAGAAATAATTTCAATATAAATAATATGAATTTCCTGTTACTATTTTTAATATTTGAAGACTGATATTATAAAAACTATAACTAAATTTCCTATATTTGCAAAAAAAAAGCTTTAAAATAATTTAAATTTAAGAGCTTTTTTTTTCATAAAAATAGGAGAATATTTATATTTATATTAATTTATCTATATATTTAGATTCATTAAATATTCTATAAGTTTAAATGTAAATAATTATTTAGCTTTTTATTTTTTAACTTAATTTGCTGAAATATTTTTCTTTTTAATATATTTTTACCTTTAAATTTTTTAAAAGAGTAAATTATGAGTTATTTTATAATAGCATACCTTGATGTTACTTATGATAAATTAATAAGTTTCTTAATAACTTAATCTAAATATTCTACTTAATTTTTTACTCCGTAACTAACTAATTATTTTAATAATTAAATGATTGATAATTTAATCAAATTTATAAAATATATGCTTATTTTTAATTATTTAAGAATACTAATTTTTATATTTACAAAGAAAAATAGAAAAATAGTTATTAGCTTAATTTAGCTAATTATGTTCATATTTTTTTTATTTAAAAAAGTTTTCTTTATTCTATTACACTTTTTTACTTATCATCATATTTATAGATTTTTGCGTATAATTTTAGCAAATTTAATTTTGGTAAATAGCTTTATTCTTTAAATTTTTCAACTAATTATATTTAGTTAAAAATATAACTTTTTTATTTTATTTGGAAAAATTATTTAAAAGTAAACTTATTATGTATTTTTAAATAGATATGAATATAATAATTTTCTGATAGTAAATAAATTAAAAGAAAAATAGGAAGTTTATATGAAAAACTGATTAGTAAATGATAGAAATATTAATATTTAATGTATCATATTTCTAAAACTATTTTTATTTATTGTTACTCTCAAAGTTTTTAATTATTTATAATTAAACTTAAATGTAATCGCAATGAGTGATTGACATTTTTCAAATTATTCTTATCTTTTAGGAAGACCAGCTTATATTTGTGGCTTACATCTCATAACCTAAAATTCTTAAGTATCTTGAGATACAAGTTTTGAAAATTATCGGAATAAATCAAAATAAGAAACATTTAGATTATATCCTTAAAGATTGAAATTTTAGAAAAAGAAATCTCTCATTTACATTATTTAGACTTTCAAATCTAAATTCATTTAGTTTAACTGAAAGTCTTGTAATATCTTTTCATTGCTTGAGTTCCTTCCTACTAATTAAAGATGTTATAATGCTATTTAAAAGTTTTTCAACTCAAACACTTTCGTTTTCATCATCATTTTAGCTAGATCATCTTCGTCATCAGTTTGTTCCTTCTAATTTTCCAAATGCTCATCTTGTTCTTCTTTCTTTCCTTTTCTTTCCTTTTCCTTCCTCATTTTCATCATTTTTTTAATCTTTTTCTTTTTCTTTCACTTTTTACCATTGGTCTCAAAGCTTTCTTATCATTCGTTCTTTCCAATTCGAATAAATCTAATCTCCCTTTTAGTAACATATTATGTAAAATTTTTATTTGCAGGTCAATGTATTCTAACTTGTTTTTTTTAAAATGAATTGAAATAATTTTGTATATAAATTGTTATTAATCTTTTAATATCGCATTATCTAATATATGCTATTATCCATTCTCGCATATCTATATAAAAATCACAATCCTGAATATATTCAAATTAATCAAATTTTTCACAGATAAAATAAAAATTCTCGATTAAATAATTTTTATCTTAAAGATATTAGCTAAAATTGTATTTGATTCCGAGTTTGTATAAATTAATTATTTCTTTTCGATGCCTTTTATTTAATTTAGGATAGGTAATTTACCGTAATTAATATTATTATTCTAATCTTCTATAAATAACTTTGCAGTGCTATCCTTTTTAGTTTTTAAGTAATTACTTTATAAAATTTAAGATTAATCTTACTTTTAACATATTTCATAAAAGTATTTATTCTGTATTATATTCCTTATTTTATTTATCTATTTACTAATATTCAGATAGTCTTATTATTTTATCTCTATAAAATATCCTTCTAATCAATTATTCTTAAAAAGAGATACTATTGTTGATTGTGTGAATATTTATAATTTCTAATAGTGTCTTTTAAAAAGACATCTAATCTAAGACATCATATGTAGGTACTTAAAATAAATATTATTAAATAATATGATCTTATTAAACTTTAAAAAAAGCAAAACAATTTTTGCTATTTTTCTAAATTTAAGCATCATTTTTTCTAAAAAATATACATCAAAAATAAGGTTTTCAGGTGATTTTTAGCCATAAATGAAGATTCTTAATATTATTTATTAGAAAAATAATAAAATTTAAACTTATTACTGTCATTAAACTGAAGATAGTATCAAGTTTCCGTTTATCAAAATGCACATTTATAAAGAAATTTATTTCTTTTATCTTTTGAAATTAAGCAAGCAGGTTTGAGTAAAATTATATAAAAGTAAAAATAGCAAAAGATAAATTATTTTAATTTAAGTAAATATGCTTTAATAAATAAAAAATTAAAACTAAAGTCTGTTAATTATGAAAAAAAAATTATTTTTGGAAATAATAACAAAATGGTTTAAGACTGAATAATAACCAGCTTAGTAAATTAGGCTTTATTTAAATTATTATTTTAATACTATAGTAAATTACTATTAGAATAAATTGATATAGTTTTAAATAAAATTTTTAACTTCTATTTAGCTTTACTTTCTATCTTTATTTTCATTAAGTTTTATATATCTATTTTAGTAATCTAAATCAAACTAAAGCAAACCTTTATCTTAGAAATTTTAAAGTATCTTTATACATAATGATTAGGAATTTTTTCATCGTTCTTTTCATCTTCTTTAAAATTGTTTTATGAAAAGATCTTGATTTTTGATTTTAACTTTTTTATTAAATTTTAAAACTATTACTTAAATATAAGTTAATTTTTATTTAGTTAATTTAGTATATTTAGTTTATAAATAATATAAGCTTATATTTAATTATTATTTACTTTTCAATTACATAATATATTTAACTATTTTAATATTACCTTACTCCCTATTCTTATGCTTATAATAGTGTTTAAGTTTAATTTTATGATTTATTTTAATTAATTATTTATATAATTGCTATTAATAAATATCTTATTTCTTTATTTCTCTCATCTAAGCATATCTAATTTGCAAGTATAGTTTTAGAATGGAATATAAACATTATTTTTCTTTATTTAATGTTTTTTTATAAAATGGAAGCATTTTTTATAGATAAAAATAAAGAGCAATAAACAAATTATGGATTAATGAAAAATGTCTATAGATAAAGATTGTTTGAACATAGCAAAGAAAATTATAAATGGTAACAATTCACTTACAAAAAAGGTCGGAAAAGACTATCACGCATTATTTAATAAATAATTAAGATTAAAAAAAGGATTATATTTGATTATTAAAGTTAATATAAGATTATATTGGCAATAAATATTAACAAATTAAGCTATTAAATATAAATTATAATACAAATATAGTGCAATATAGAATATAATAAACAGTAAACAGTATGTTAAAAATAAGTTTAAGTAATAAATTGTTTAAACTAATAAATTAGTTATAATTAGAGGTTAAGGATTAAAAAATAATAATATATTAAAAAGAGCAATCTAATACTTATCATATCTTAAAACTAAATAGTCTCAAAGTTTTTAATTATCTATTATTATACATAAATGCAATTGCAATGAATGATTTAAACTTTATAAATTATTTTTATCTTTTAGGAAGACCAACTTAATTTTGTGATTTATATCTCATAACCTAAAATTCTTAAGTATCTTGAGTTACAAGTTTTGAAAATTATCGGAAACAATCAAGATCTGGGATATTTAAATTATATTCTTAAAGATTGAGATTTTAGAAGAAGAAATCTCTCATTTAAATAATTTAGATAAATCTAAATCATTTAATTTAACTGAAAAAGTCTTGTAATATCTTTTCATTGCTGGAGTTCATTCCTTTAACTAAAGATGTTATAATGTTATTTAAAAGTTTTTCGAATTTTCACACTTTCATCTTCATCATCTTTTCAGCAAGATTATTTTGTCATCAGATTGTTCCTTCTAATTTTCCAAATGCTCATCTTGCTCTTCTTTTTATCCTTTTCTTTCCTCATTTTCATCATTTTGTTAATCTTTTTCTTTTTCTTTCACTTTTTACCATTGGTCTCAAAGCTTTCTTATCATTCGTTCTTTCCAATTCGAATAAATCTAATCTCCCTTTTAGTAACATATTATGTAGAATTTTTATTTGCAGATCAATGTATTCTAACTTGTTTTTTTTCAAATTAATTTATATAATTTTGTATATAGATTATTATTATTCCAAAATCTTATTATCCAATCTATGCTATTATCCATTCTCGCATATCTATATAAAAATCACAATCCAGAATATATTCAAATTAATCAAATTTTTCACAGACAAAATGAAAATTCTCGATTAAATAATTTTTATCTTAAAGATATTAGCTAAAGTTGTATTTGATTCTGGGTTTATATAAATTAATTATTTCTTTTCGATGCTTTTTATTTAATTTAGGATAGGTAATTTACCGGAATTAATATTATTATTCTTATAGTTTTATAAATAACTTTGAAGTGTTATCCTTTTTAAGTAATTACTTCATAAAATTTAAGATTAATCTTACTTTTAACCTATTTCATAAAAGTCTTTATACTACTATTATATTCCCTATTTTATTTATCTATTTAGTAATATTCAGATAGTCTTATTATTTAATCTCTATAAAATATCCTTCTAATTAGTTATTCTTAAAAAGAGATACTATTGTTGATTTGAGAATATTTATTCTTTTTTATCGTATTTTGTAAAAAATATCTAATTAATTTGAAGATAAATTTTATAAAGAAAGCGATTTGTTTCTATAAAATTAATTGTTATTAGTAATATATTTTTCTATGATTTTATAATCTAAAACATAGTATATTAGAAATCTATATATCTATTATTAAATCATCTATTCTTATTAAACTTAAAAATAGCAAAACTATTTTTGCTATTTTTCTAAATTTAAATATCATTTTTCTAAAAAAATAGACATCAAAAATAAGGTTTTCAGGTTATTTTTTACCAGAAATAAGGAATCTTAATATTATTTATTATAGAAATAATAAAATTTAAACTTATTACTGTCATTAAACTGAAGATAGTATCAAGTTTCCGTTTATAAAAATGTAAATTTATAAAGAAATTTATTTATTTTATCTTCGAAATTAAGCAAGCAGGTTTAAGTAAAATTATATAAATGTAAAAATAGTATAAGATAAATTATTTTAATTTAAGTAAATGAACTTTAATTAATAAAAAATTGAAACTAAAGTCTGTTAATTATAAAACTTCTTGTATATTTGGAAATAATAACAGGATGGTTTACGACTGAATAATAGCCAGCTTAGCAATATAGGTAAATTAGGCTTTATTTAATTTATTATTTTAATACTATAGTAAATTACTATTAGAAAATTGATATAATTTTAAGTAAAATTTTTAACTTTGCCTTAGCTTTACTTCCTATCTCTTTTTTCATTAAGCTTTATATATCTATTTTAGTAATCTAAATTAAGCTTTAATCTTAGAAATTTGAAAGTATCTTTATACGTAATGATTAGTAATTTGAACACTATTATTTTAATCTTATTTAAAATAGTTTGATGATTTTAACTTAATTTTAGATTTTAAAAGAATTACTTAAATATAAGTTAATTTAGTTAATTTAGTTAATTTAGTATATTAGTTTATAAATAATATAAGCTTATATTTAATTATTATTTACTTTTCAATTACATAATATATTTAACTTTTTTAATATTCCCCTAGTCCCTATTCTTATGCTTATAATAGTGTTTAAGTTTAATTTTTTGATTTATTTTAATTAATTATTTATATAATTGCTATTAATAAATATCTTATTTCTTTATTTCTCTCTTCTAAGCATATCTAATTTGCAAGTATAGTTTTAGAATGGAATATAAACATTATTTTTCTTTATTTAACGTTTTTTATAAAAAATAAAGAGCAATAAACAAACTATGGATTACTGAAAATGGAGTCTACAGATAAAAACAGTTTGAAACATAGCAAAGAAAATGATAAATGGTAACAATTCAGTTAGAAAGGTAAGAGAAGAATAGCAGGCATTATTTAATAAATAATTAAGATTTAAAAAAGGATTATGCTTGATTATTAAAGTTAATATAAAAAATGATTGACATTGACAACAAATATTAGCAAATTAAGCTATTAAATATAAATTATAATACAAATATATTACATTATAGAATATAGCAAACAGTAAAAAGTAAGTAAATTGCTAAGTTTAAGTAATAAATTGTTTAAACTAGTAAATTAGTTATAATTAGAAATTAAGGATTAAAAAATAATAATAGATTAAAAAGAGCAATCTAATACAGATAATATCTTAAAACTAAATAGTGATCCAAAAAGTTTATTTTGATTGTAATTATCAAAATTTCCTATAATAGATTAGAATTTTTGATTCTAAAAAATATAAATTTGTAGATAAAATCAAGTTCTGATAGTAAAAAATTAATTATTCTTATACTTAATAAAAATTAAAAGTAATTACAATTATTTATAGCAAACATATAGATACATTTATTAGTTAAAATTTACATTTAAAACCTATTTCCAATAATAAAAGTTACTATATTTCTAAAATAGTAAAGTTTTATAGGATAAAATAGCATAAATTAGCATTACTATAAATAATATTAGTTATAAAATTAGTTAAATTAAAAATTACCATAATATACTATTTTTGATATTGAGAAAAATATAAAATACTAATAATTATTATTTAATACTTAAAGCAAAATAAGATAAAAGCTGAAAAGAAGCAAGTTTAAATAATAAGTTTTTGCTAGCCTAATAAAATTTTATAAAATTAAAATGTTTTCTTACTTATTAATTTTATTTAGCTTCTTAAGTTTTTTATTTCAGTTAAAAAAACAAATTTTTAGATTATTTTACATAATTTAAAATTATAAAGTTTAATAATCATTTCCTCCATATTCACTACTAAATTTTCATTTTTTATAAATATTATTTTTCAATTAAAATTGTAAATAAATGAATTTCCTAAGTTTCAAATCATTCTTAAGGTGCTACAAATAATTTTTTCATACACTTGTGTCTTTTTCTACATTTTTTAACTTAAATAAAATTATTTATTTTGCTATTTTCAATTTTAAATTGTTAAACTTCTAATATTTTTATATTAGTATTAATAGTTTAAATTAAAAAGTTTGTATGCAAAATCTTATTTTTCTTTGTTAAATTAGATATTTACATTCTCTTAGATTGGTTCCATTTCGAGAGCTGGATTAAACACTCGATTGAACCTTTATGCTTTACTTTTTTATAAGATTCATCTCTTTTGATAGAGTCTTGACTATCTATTCATGATGTTGATTTCTATTTTTTCATTCTAAGGGATTTAAAACTAAAACTAAAACTAAAAATATATAAATAAATAAATTTGATTATAGAGCAAGTAGCACTCTCGTTGATGAGCAGCTCTTTAAAAAAATGTTTCATACTGACAAGAATGTTTGTTATTGATAAAATTATTAGATACTGATAAACCTTGTTCAATACTGATATAATTATTCAGTACTGATAAAAATGTTCAATACTGATATAATTTTAGAATACTCGTAATCTTTAATACTTGCTGGAGGTCCAAGGACATGGTAGGATTGTGTCTCATTGCATCACCAAAGCAGAGGACGACATCTGTCAATTATGGGTACTTAAATTCTCCACCTCTGATGAAGCTCGCAATATTATTTCTTTTTCGTTCCAGAATTAAGTCCAAATTAAGCCAATGCCGAAAGTCTAAGAATCTTATGTCTCGAGGCCAAACCAAAGCAGAGGAAGACATAAAGTCGATTATGGGTACTTAACTTCCCCAACCTCTGATGAAGATGACCTTGTTGTTCACCTTCGAACAACTATGGTGGTTTTAAAATATAATATATAATAATAAAAAAATAGTCTTTTAGATTACGAAAAAAAACTAAGATATCTAAATAAAAATATTATAAATAAAAAAATAAATTTAATTAAAAAGAAATAAAAAAAAGAATCGCAATAAATATTTTATTAACTTATAATAAAACATATGCATGCTACCGAAAAAAAAGAGTAGAAAGTTTAAAAATTTTTTCTATAAAGCCAATTTTGGCGTTTTTTAGAAGAAAAAAGAAGTTAAAAGATAAAATTACTATAAATAAAATCAAATAAAACACTTAAATTAAGAAATGAATAAATGAAAAATTCTATAAAATATAAGAAAATTTAAAGTTAAACCAAAATAATCTTAAAGAACTAGGATAAATTAGTTAATATATTTTAATAATGAATTAGTTAATAAAATTTATCTAACTTTTAGCATTAAGTAACCTTTTTAGCAAATATAATCCAATTTATTTTTTGTTAGTTTGCATTAATAAAGGTGTTAGATTATATTTATAAAGATAATAGCATAATAATTTTTTTTAATCTAATAAAATGAAAAATTGGGAGTCAAATCAACGAACTATGGATCTGTAGTCCAATGCTCTACAACTTAACGTTCATTTTTATAGCTATAAATCTATATTTTTTTAATCTAAATAAATGCTTAATGTTTTTAAATTTTTAAGTTATACTTCGATTCAAAGCTATGAATTTAGTATTGTTATGAAAGTTTAAAGATAAGAGATTTAAATCAGTATGGATTTTAAAAAATAATTAATTAATTAAGACTGTATTATAGAGGAGTTCTTAATACAATAGCAAATCTTTTACTTTGCTTTTTTAATTTTTTACTTTTGCAGATTTAAACCCTCGTTTTACATCTAGAATGGAATAATTTTTATTTTATGAATGAGTTTGCTTCTGTAAGAGGGAATGAGAGTAGAACTATTATTTTATAAAATTGATTTGATGAATAGTTTTCAACTAAAAGTTGAAACGAGTTTAAGCTGAACATTTCTTTGAATTTTCCTGAATATTTGAAAAACCTAACCTAAAGAATTTTGCACGATAGTATACCAGAAACTTAATTTTCTTACTTTTGGCTTTTTTCTTCTATACCTAAAATTATTCTCAATCTTCATTCCTTTAACAGACTCTTAAGACTGTAACTAATTCTCTTTATTAATTATTTACTTTTTTATCAAGATTTAAGGTTTCCTTTTATAAAAACTTCTATAAGTTAAGTCTCGCATTTGAGGATTTTAAATTCAAGCTTAGTTCATTTAACTTCTAAATGTACAAATCTGAATAGTCTTTTCTTTATAGTTTCATTGCTCTAATTGCATAGGATTTGAAACATAATTTTGCCTTTATTTCATTTTGTATGAAAATTTAAGTTCTAGATGGCAGAAGAATATGGATAAATGAATTTCTTAGCTATTTATATTCTAAATAGCTTTATATTTCACAAAGCTCTTCTATTAATGATTCTTCAATACGACTTTACAGCTTTTCTCTTCTATTCAAACATTAAGATCATTACAAGGTTAACCTCATTATTTTTTCTCAACAATGACTACTCACTTTTTTCAGTGATCATTTAGAGAGCTTAACTTTTAGCTTTTTCCTTTATCCTGCTCTATCAAAGCTAGATGAAGTTTTAGCTCGCAATTTCTTTCCTTATTCTTTTGACTCTTGGCAAGTTGGATTCTCTTCTTCTTCGTCAAGCTTCTAGCATACTTCCAGTTTAAAACTTACTGAAGTTTTGCTGACTCCCTCCTTATAACCACTTTGCTTCCTTTAGCTTCTCTTTTTCCTCAAAATTAGCTATCTATATCCTTTCAGTTCAAAATAGCCTCTCCCATCTTTTTTCACTCAATAAGTTTAAGAAGAAAAAAAACTAAGCTTATTTTTTAGGCCTTATTCACTTAAGTTGCTAGGAAGCTAAAGAAAGATAATAATTGAATTTCTTAGATCATCTAGTAAATAATGGTAGGAATTGAAGGAAATTGAATCTGCAACTATAAGCATACAGAGAGATTAAGACAGGGAATCGATGAAGAAGCAGACATGATATAATAGTTAAGAACAGCGAACTGAAAGAGATACTAAACCAGACAAATTTAGAACAAAAATAGAGAATCCTAGGCTTTATATTGAAGCTTTTAAGGTACTATAACAAAGAATAAAGTAATCCACTGTAAATAAATTAATAGGAAGTATCAAAAGATTTACCTTAAGAAAGTTTCAAGAAAGAGAGGTAAAGCAACACCTTCATTTAGTTTAAATGAGCTAAATGTAATAGTCAGCATAAGAAAGAAGTTAGCTTCATATTAGGAATTAATTAACTAACGATTGTAGGTATATAAGATAGCAAGGCTTATGAATAAGCTTAATTCAGTAGTTTGACAAAAATAGTAGAAGGGATGTAATTATTATTATTAAGACTCATATTGCAAACCAAGACTTCCGTAACTTATAGAGTCAAAGTCAGACAAAGAGGGAAAATTTCAATTTTGAGATATAAGATTAAAGTTATACTTTAGAGTACAAATATAAGATAGTAAGAGAAACTAGCTTACTATTAAAGAGGTTTTATGAAACTATTGAGAGTTTGAGCATAGCTAAAGAAATGAAGCCTGTCATCTTAATTTATATCTTAAAAGAAACTGCTTTGAAAAATCTGAATCATATAATCCAGCATTTAAGTATTTAGATTCGTTCTTTGAGTCGAACTTAATAATATAGTGTATTTTAAAAGAAGAGACCTAGATGAAGCTTGGAAGGAAGATACTGAGCCTTATCTAATTATACTCTATATAAACAAAGAACATCTCTGGGTAATTTTGGACAAATTCAAAATATTAATTAAGAGGTATAATAAAACCATTAAAATGTATCCTAGATATGCAGAAGCTTATTAAAATAAAGGATATATCCTTGAAAACTGAGGCTAGATAAAGAAACATATGAGTGCTTCAGATAAAAAATGAATCACTAGAAGGTAAGGAATAGAATTCTAGATTATGGACTATAAGATCTAAAGGAACAAAGTTAAGCAATCTCTATTTATATGAATAAGATAGCCTAGTTTGAGCTTAAAGGCTACAGAATTATATTCATATTGTTTTAAAGCTATTTGAAGCAAGGCAGAAAATACAAATAAATAATTACTTCCGCCTAATAAATTCCACTAATTGAGCTATTAATTTTTAGGCTTATAACATAAATCAACTAAGTAGAGAGTTAAGGTATCGAATTGATATCTAAGATAAATCTTCGACTAACTGAAGTAATAAGGGGCTTGCTATATTTTAATTCCAGACGAGAAACTTTCTTGAGATTGAAGTGAGATATGGAATTGACATGTGATATTAGTAATTTAAAGTACCTTTGGTTAGCATCAACATGAAAATAAATACTCAGCTATTATAAACAACAGAACCACTAGAGTATTATAAGCTACTAGTATATTATTGGAAGTAAAAATTTTCAACCATACTTTCTTAATCAAAGATATAGCAATATATCATGAGATCTTCTTTCTAAGTATAACCAAAGATTACAAAAATGAAGCGCATCTATTAAAAGAGTTGAACTAAGTGGTCTTCATTATAAAGTTCTAGAATGAAGATCACACGCTGTTTAAATACTTTATCAATATTACTAACATTTCTTGGGTATTTAGTATTCCTAAAAAGCTTATTAAGCTTGGATATATCATTTCAAATGATATCATGATATTTACCTGCTAGTTAATGATTTATCTTGTGAATAATGTTGTGAGAGTTCTTCTTAAAAATATGAAAGACTCTCAAAGACTAATTGAATAGTCTTAAGTCTTCAAGTCAATGTCTTTTCATAATCTAACTACTCTTGATTTTTAAGATAAATGATGCCTTACTTAGCTAGCATTTACTCTACCAATTATATCAAGATTTAATTATTTGGTACCTGAAAATGTTGATACTTAATTCCCATAAAAACTATATGATAATTGAAAGGTATTTATTTTGATTAAAATAATCTAAGAATTTGAATCTTGACTCAAGATTTCTTAATCATAGCGTTTCTTATAAGCTTAACAAAATAGAAATATTTCCTACCTTTTTTGGTACTTTATCCAATATTTTATTTTACATTCATGCTTTTCCTCTATCCTAACTGCTACCTTCTTAGACTTACTTTTTAACTTAAGATTCTATATCCCCAGTCCATTTTAATTTTATCTTATTATCCTCTTATAATGTTAGGCTTATCTAGTTTTTCTGTAAATTTCAATTCACTATAGTGTAAAGAAAATTGTATGGTTGAGAATATTTTTTGTTATTGATTTACTTCTACAATATTCATTAAGCTACAGTTACTTTAGTTATTAATATCTATGCATTTAATGGTACTTTTCTAAGCTGTTTTTAATTTCATTCGTTTTGCGCTTTAAACTTCGATTGTTTCTTATTATGTTTCTTATATGCTTATTGTTACATCTTATTTTAAACATCATTCCCTATTTTTAAATCCTTTTGAGTTTTGTAAACTAGCGAAAGTAACTCAAATGCTTTGAATAATCTAAGCTTTAGGATCTAAACAACTGAGAATTTAGTAAACTGATCACTGTATATCTTACCATTAGAAAGCTTCCAAAACATTTTGTAGACATATAAATATAAGCTGATTGCCTCTCTGTAAGTTATTTCTGGTTGGTGAAAGGAATCTTATCTCATTTTGGTGATTTCTTAAAGTCAAGGATTAATAACATACTAATTCTTGACCGTAGAAGTGGTCGAGCTCTATTATCCAATCCAGATATTTTTCATACTTAGATTTTCTACTACCTACTTCCACTTTCCTTCAGCACGATATTTCCTTATTTCTATCTGCTTATCTTAATAAGATACATGGTATAAGAGCGAGATTCTGTCTCAATCACTCTATCTCGAATGACGCAAATAGGTTACAAAGATAAACCTACAATATAGCAGAGTATTTCAATGAAATTACGGACAAAGCTTGCTTAAAGAAAAAGCAGCAAGAAATTGAATGTACCAAAGAGTAGAATCAATGAGATCTGTAGTTGAACCAGATAGATAATAAGGGAATAAGATCAAGCAATTCAAAGAGTAGTCTCTTATCTGCGAAACTAATTCAGTTTGATCACTATTGAATTAAGGTCAAGACATATCTAGCAAGCGTAAGACCAATACTTTTATAAAGCCTTAAGCTTCTAGTTATCTTGAGCTAAATTTTAAAAGAGCTCAATGATAAGAGTTAATAGAGGCTATAGATGTTTAAAGAGTTTACCAAGACAATACCGTAATAACTCTCAGTTACTAATTTAAATCCTAAAATAGCTTAATTCAATCAGTCTTCAACGTAATGGAGGCATCATATTAGAATCTAAATAGCTGGAGTAATATTATTGTTGATTAGATCAGGCTAAGATAATCTATGGTCTTATAATAAAGTCCGACGGAGTCAACACAACCTTAAGGAGTTAAAGTCTTAGAAGCTTAAATAAAAGAAGCTCTGACACTGACTTTCCTTAAACTTAGAAAAAAATCATCTAGCAAAGGTAAAGAATTGGAAAGTAGATTCTCAAAGGTGTTTTCTTAGCACATTTGTTACCATTCGAAAATGTTGCAGCAAGCAAAGTCAATTTATCCTGAAAGGCAGTTTAAGATCTTAAAGATTAAAAGGTTAAACGACAGGCAGGCAAATAGTACGAATTTGACTAATAAAAGCTATAATGCCAGTTAAGTAGCATGCCTTGCTAGACTTATAAAGGATGAAAAATGTTAAGTCTGCAAATTGAACAGAAGGAAGTAAGGTTATCAGATTAAAATCCATAGAAACCAAAAAAAATGTACTAGTATTTCACTTTGCAAGCATTTTAAATTACATCACTCTTAGGATAAAACTTACAAATCCCTTTTCTTCGTTACTTCTCTAAAAGGTCCAAATTAACATAACTACTTCATCACATGCAAAACTTCAAATGATTTTAGCTAATTTTTTTATTTAAACTCTCATAAAAAAGGATTCATAAAGCCAATCAATAGCTTTCTTAAGTACTCATACATATATCAATAGAAGTAAAAAAGAGTTTAAAGTAGGTATTCAACTGCTGTAGAAGAGAGGGAAACTTAATTGAAACTGGTTTCTTTAACCTTTAATTTAATATATGGAGATTCTATATAATGAACAATCTTAATTCAAATAGGAAAATACAATAATTGCAAAAAAGATGAGAGCTAGTTTATGTAATAAAAAGGAGCGAAAAAGTAATAAAAAGGGAATTACATTGAAGCTGTTAGTTATTTTAATAAAGCTATTGAAAAGAATCCTAGTGAGGCAATATTTCATTGTAATTAAGCAGATGCACTTATGAACTTAGGCAGATTCGACGAACCTTTAGAGAATTATGATATAGCTCTTAAGTTAAATCTCAATAATGAGATTACTCATAGCGATAAAGGAGACACGTTAAAATTCAAGGATAGGATACAAAAGCTATAGTTTGTTATGATATGGTTCTTTAACTGAATCCTAATAATGCAATAACGTATAGTAGCAAAGGTATTGCATTGAATAATTTAAAGAGATATAATTAAGCTTTAAAGAGCTATGATACAGCTCTTAGACTTAATCCTAATAATGTAATTACATATGCTAACATTGGAACTGTACTCAAAAACTTAGGTAAATACAATGAAGCAATTTAAAATCTAGACAAAGCTATTCTAATATATCGAAATTTCCAAATCCTCTACTACCTTAAAGACTTTTCTCTATAAGTTAAGAAATTATAGCAAATTCATCGAAAGTTGTAATTATGCTACTAGCTTAATCCTTAATACTAGAGGTTTATCATAATAAGGACTTAGTGCTTTAAGCTTTAAAGCAGCACTAAAAGACATTCGAAAGTTTCAAAATAACACATAGGCTTGACCCTAAACTTGAGATTCCCTAAGGGAAAGTAGAGTAAGAAGCTGTCTAAAAGCAGACTAATTTAAAACTTGAGGATATTTGGGAACTTTTACGTTAAAATAGTGATGGAAATGATATCAAGTCTCAAATAAGGATATGGAACTATAAAGATTTTATTCATATCTAGTTTCTTGAAAGCTTGCAAGTATTAGGTAAAGGTGTAAGTAAAACTGTTTATAAGTTTAAAATCGATAAAACTGAATATGCCCTTAAAAAAATGAAGTAAAGCATCGAACTGCAAAAAATAATGGACAAATTCTATCTTGAATGTAAGACTCTTTTTTTTTTGGAAGCAACTCAAGAGTTCTAAGACTTGTTGGAGTTTCAATCGATAATTCAGTATATGGAAAATACTGTTTTTGCCTTCTAACTGATTACATGCCTAAAGAAAGTTTATACTAAACCATTAAATCTAAAACGCTATTTATGGAATGTGAAATAGGGTCTCCTTTGAGATTTTATAAGAAGCTAAATTTGCTTAGTAAGATAGCTGAAGGTTTGAAGTCAATCCATTCTAGAAGCTTGATTAATATAGATATGAAATCTCTTAATATTCTATTAGATTATTCAGATTCACCTAAAATAGCTGATCTTGGATTATTAAATGAATCAAGTATAAAAAATACGAAAGGTTAAAGAGGATAACTTCAATGAATGGCTCCTGAGCTTTTTAATGGTTAAGTAAGCTAAAAGAGTGATATCTGATCTTTAGCTTACATAGCAGTAGAAATATTTAACGAGTAAATAACTTATCCAAATCTATCTAAATTATAAATTTAAAGGGCTGTTTTTGACAATCGAAGAATCTCTGAATTATTTTAAAATAAATTAAGCCCCAAAATTAGCCTAACTAATAAAATAAAATTTTAGCTATGAGTAAAATGACAGACCTGATATTTATACCTATCATGATTAAATAGATTAGTTAAAATAAAAGTGGTAATAGCTAAGTCAATAGAAGAAAGCTGCGATTTAGAATAATTAAATAATTAGCTAGTAAAGAGTAAACAAGCAGAACGCACCTTAAGCTGCTAATATGCAATAATAAGATTAATAGATTGATACAAAAGTAGGTTTCTAAATTAGGTAGACTAATAATTTGAGGATGTTAGAGAATTAGTATTGATGAGGAGAACAAAAATGATATCTTATTATATATTTTAAGCTATTAAAGATATGGGAAAATTAACTAATTTTCACTTTCTTGTTTAAGAGTAAAGGATGTAAGATCTAAGCCAATTAAAATGTGGCTAATAGATAAATGGCTTATATAGTAATCTTAATATAAGCCACTTCAGCTTAGCTCATTTACCTTATCTTACAATTTTAATCTGCTTAATAACTCAGTCAAATAATTAGTAGCAAGGATTTGCTACTTCATATGACTATAAAAAAACCTAGGTAAATATGATAAAAATAAGGATCTCTTAGAAATACCTAAGAAAACTGATTCTTATCTAATTAAATTTGCATTGACAATGAATATAATCTGATACGCTGAGTAGACATAAGGAGAAATTTAATTTCTAAGTTTAGCTATTAAGTTTAGGCATTTCAAATGATGTGACCTATAAAAGGAAAAAACTTGCTTTAATCCAGCAAATTAAATATGAAGAAGAAATAGAGTGAATAGCTTAGCTGATTAGTTGTATCCTAGTAATATTTTACCTACACTAACAAAGAACTAGCTTTGAGCAGATTCAGTAATTTTTAAGCATCATTAGAAAGCTTTAATGCAACTAATAATTTAGTTCCTATCTATTCGGAAGCTAATTTTGTCAAAGAGATCACAACAAAACTAGTAATTGAAAATGAATATCGATAGTGAAATAATAATTTTCGAGTAAAAGTGCTAAAATGTAAACATTTGACATCAATATGATGTAGGCTTATAACTGTCTGAATAAAAATTAAGAGCTGATAAAATAAAACAAGAGAAAGAAAAAGAATGGAGTATCTGCAATTCTCCAGTAATTAATTTTAGAAGATTAAGCTTCTTGAAAAATCCGATGCTAAGATTTCCTCAAAAACTCATAAAAAAATTAATCAGACTAAACGATTTTGAAAGTTCCCTTTTAACTTTAAATCAAGGTAGAAGGCAAAAATTGAACTTACTTAATTTGCTATCATCAATATTTACTCCTCCAGCTTTAAAACTCTTAATGGTTGATTTAAAGTAGCTTTTTCCACTCGAAATGGTAATCATTTATTAAGATCTTAGGATTTTCTTTTTAGATCATTCTTTTGAAAGAATAATTAATTCCTTTTATGTTGATTAGATAGATTCTATTTAATCTACACCTAGAAACCATAGACTTAAGAATTGTCATATATCTTTAACTTTTTAGGAACTATTATTTTTGATTTTAGCTGTACAAATTTATTAAAGTACTTAAGTGCTTCTTAATCCTTTCTTTAATCTTAGAGTTCTAGATCTTTACGATAAAAAAAATCGGCATATTCCAGTCCTAACTCTATATATGTATTAATATATTTGATTGCTTCAGTGCCATTTCCTAATTTATAGAATTAAATATCATAAATTTATAGGGAAATGTGATATTCAGATTTAATTGCATAAGCTAATTTTCAGCTCTCAATGGCTTCTTTAAATCTTTCTTATTTCTAGCTGCAATTGCTTGCTGTTATAGTAAGTAGCATCAAAAGGGTTTATTGCTATATTTATGGTTTCGATTACTTCCTTATTTTTCTTAAGCCGATAAGTTAGAATATTTTCTTATTATTAGCCTAAATATTCTAAGAATTGAGTTAGATAGCTTTTTTGTAGTTACTATGTGCCTTCTTATTCTTTCCTAATACAGTAAAATCTAAACCTTTTAAAAATAAGTATTGAATATATCAAGTCTCAATTCTAAAGCCTTTTCTAAGTTTTCTATTACCTCTTAATATTTTTCTCCTTTTGTCAAAATTTCCCCTTAAAGATTATTTGTTAAATATATTGAGAATCTATTTCTATAGTTTTTTATTTATCCATAGCTTCAGTATTTCTATTAAGCTTACAGACGCTAATTTTAGGTAGAAATAGGCATTTATTAAGGGTTTTATTTTATTACTACGCTGAATTTATCTATAAATTTGCTTCGTCTTTCAAGCTTTTAACATGCTATTCCTGTATTAAGGAAGGTAACTTAGTTATAAGGTTCAAATTCAATCACTTTGCTAAAGCTTACTATAATATTTTTTTGCTTATTTAGCTATGCTGACGACACTTCTTTTTAACGCATGCAAAGTAAAAATTAAGATCCTATTTGATGCTTTAATCGAAGCCTTCACCTACTTTATTGTAATATTGAAGTTCTAAAAGAGCTAAAAAATTGTAGCAGAAGCTGCTTTATTTATACGTTGATTATAATAGCTTAGCAAAAGACATCTTTATCCTTTGTTTCTATGCCTTAACTTATCAGAATTTTCCTTTTAAACTCGAGCTTCAGCTAAATTTTGATTGATGTCGATCTCTTTTTAAAAATCCTAAAATGCTTCAATTGAAATTCCATTAAAGTTTAACCTTTAAGCAAATAAATTTCTACTCTATTTGGTTTATGGCTAATAGCAATACTGTAGGCTTCAAATATTTCATTCCTTCTTTAGAGCCTAGCGAATGCTTCAAACTATTTTAGAATATGATTTATCGTAAGGATTTACTTTAATAAATATGTCAAAGCTCTTAACAGCCTTCTTGTATTTTCCTAGCTTAATATAAAAGATCCCTTATTCATTATACTTGCTAAGCTTACAGAATTGAAGTTTATTCTAGTTTCGCTACTTTTGAAGGTGCTATTTTACTAGTCTAATCTTCACGTTTCATTTGTAGTATCGTAAATAGTCCCACTAGAATTGATATTGTGGAGTATATTTTAAGACTCTTTTTAAGGTCTTAATTCAATTCCTCGATAGCTTCCTCATTTTTTTAATCAGACCCAATGCTTTTGCTTTACTAATGTAAATCCAAATGATTGGAGTATTAATTTTTAAAGCTCTGTTGGAGTTTTCGACATCCTATTTGAACAACATATCTCCTTTAATTTCATATGCATAATAAAAGCTTTAATCAAGATCTTAGCTTCTTTAAAGTACCATAATATTTCAGTTTTGTTTCTTTTTTTGTTAAATTCTTCGCTAGGATATTAAAACCTTCAGCTTGGTATATTTTAAAATATCTGATTTTTCTTCCTTTCTAAAAGAGCTTTTTATCCATTAAAGTAACTTAAAATAGTTTAGCTTTAATAATACCTAATAATAGTAATTATTTAGATTAACTATTTTAAGTTCCATATCTATATAAGTCATTATACATTCCAAATCTAATCAAAAATACTTTAACAACTAGGTTTTTGAAACTTAGCTTGAAAAGTAGCTTCCAAGATTTACAGTCTACTTTGATTTTTGATTTGAGAGGTTTCTCTAAACTGTTAGCATTTTAGGTGATATTAAGTGAAGTTAGATGTATTGGTACTAATTAAGTTTTGATGTTGTAACTTATCTTAGCTTCTATATAAACTAATCATCCAAATAAATTCTTACTAAAAATGTTCATAATCAGTTTCTTAAGTAATTATAATAAAGTGGCTAGATAATTACATTAGCAATGCTGAAGTAATAAACATGATTAGTTGATAAAGTTAAATAGTAGTTAACTAAGATTAAAGCTTTAGTACTATTACTGTCTGAGTAATATATTATTAGTTACTTGGAAGACTTTAATAATTAGAGTTTTAGATAAAAGCTATTGATGGTTAAGTAATATAAGACTTAATAATAAGACTTTAATATTAAAATAGTTTAAGTATTCAACTTCACATCTCTTATGCACTCTATCTGAAAGCTTCTCTCATAGGTTAGTGACTTGTACCTTCATATGGATTGTACTTTTATTTTATTTTATCTAACTAGCTTATAAAAGTATCTATGTTTGGTCTTATATTCTCATCGAAAGCTAAGCATCTGTAGAATAGATCAGCTAATAAAGGTTCTTGTTATATTTCGCTTGAAAACATAGGAATCATTTTATTGACATAAACTATTTATCTTAGCTATGATTGCCCTGGATAAAGAAGTGCTTCATTGAATACCTCTACTCCTATACAACCTAAAGATCAAATATCACTCTTTTTAGTCACTTTCTTTTCAAATTATTCAGGAGCCATTCATTGATGTTCCCCTTTTTATTGTATTGCTGTTAATCAGTTATCTTAATAAAATAATCCAAGAGTTAGTATTATAGGACAATCTTAATCATCTATCAGAATATTAAGAGATTTCATTTCTTTATGAATTAAGTTTCTAGCGTGAATACCCTACAAACCTTCTGCTATTTAACTAAGTAAATTAAGTTTCTTATAATATCTAGATTGAGTGTCTTTGAATAACTACTTTCTCTATATTATTTAGAATAAACTTCCTTTACTCTCTAAATCTGTCAAAACACCTAACTCTTAAGTATCTATTGCAAATCCTATAAGTCTTTAAACTCTTTAGCTCTTTATTACCACAAGTTCTTTGGATTCAAATCAGAACTAGTCTATTAGTTTATCACTCTACTAGCCAAATACTTTAAGTCCATACATTCTTCCTTAGATACTAATCAGATAAGTTGTTCCAAATTCATCACTAGCCAACTTCTAAAGCTTCTATAGAAATTAATTATCAGGAACTAAATCTCTATACTTCCATATTCTTATTTCACTATCTCTATCTATTTACTAGAAGAACTTCCTTATTTCTTCTTCTGTTATTCTATTCTTCACTTAGTTTACTTCAAAAGCTCTTAGTTAGGGAATTTCTAGTTATGGATTTAGTTAATTAGCTTTAAGAAAACATTCAAATGCTTCTTGATTTTTATTTAAAGCTTAAAAGCAAAGACCTTTATCAAAGTGTGCAGCTGCTAAATTAGGATCTAATTTGAGAGCTATATCGAAGCTCTAGATTGCTTCGATGAATTTTCCTAAGTTTTTGAGTGAAACTCCTTTATTACAGTGTGCAGCTGCTAAATTAGGATCTATTTTGAGAGTTATATCGAAGCTCTAGATTGCTTCGATGTTTTTTCCTAAGTTGTCGAGTGAAACTCCTTTATTACAGTGTGCAACTGCATAATTAGGATCTATTTTGAGAGCTATATCGTAGCTCTAGATTGCTTCGATGTTTTTTCCTAAGTTTCTGAGTGTGTTTCCTTTATTAAAGTGTGCAGTTGCATCATTAGGATCTATTTTGAGAGCTATATCGTAGCTCTAGATTGCTTCGATGTTTTTTCCTAAGTTTCTGAGTGTGTTTCCTTTATTAAAGTGTGCAGCTGCTAAATTAGGATCTATTTTGAGAGCTATATCGTAGCTCTAGATTGCTTCGATGTTTTTTCCTAAGTTGTGGAGTGAAAGTCCTTTATTACAGTGTGCAACTGCATAATTAGGATCTATTTTGAGAGCTATATCGTAGCTCTAGATTGCTTCGCTGTATTTTCCTAAGTTTTTGAGTGAAACTCCTTTATTACAGTGTGCAGCTGCTAAATTAGGATCTATTTTGAGAGTTATATCGAAGCTCTAGATTGCTTCGATGTTTTTTCCTAAGTTTTAGAGTGAAACTCCTTTATTACAGTGTGCAGCTGCTAAATTAGGATCTAATATAGTAGCTATGTTAAAAAAATCTAAAGCTTCCAGTCAATTATTTTAATTTATATATTTTATTCCTTGATTGAAATATTATTTTGCTTCAGACATTTTATAAATATTAGCAAAGTAATTTAAGTTAAATATAAGATTTATTATATTGATTATAGATAATTACATTTTTAGCTTTTTTAAATGTTTAATTTATATTTTCTTTCTAAATAGAACATATTTATTATTTATCTCTTTTATTCTTTCATTTTGTATTTACTAGCTTTAATAGCTATTTTGTTTTTAGTAATTTTATATTTTGGTTTGTTTACTATTTTAGATCCCTATATTCTCTTACAAAAATGGAACTATTTTGAGAACTTAGAATTGAATTCGCAATTTTGGAAGAGCAACAAAAAAGAAAAATGTCTAATAGAATGAAGCATTTGCTCTTATAAGTCAAAAGAATGAAAAATAGGATTAAAGAGTAAAATGTAATGATGAGGACAATTGAACGAACTGAATCACCTTATATTTGAAAGAAAATCAATAAACCTAAAGAGAAATGCTATTACTACATCTATTTGAAGCATCTGTTGCACATTTTACAAAATTTAGATCATTGAGAAGAAGTTAAGTTAAAAAGAGCTGAAGTAAGCCAAGAGTAAAATTTAGAAGATATGAAAAGAGTTTACAAGATTATGAATAACACTTCATTAGGTGTTAAAGTATCAGATTACGCTGAAGATTTTTACTTATATAACACTAGCAAAAGCATCTAACAATTTTTAAGGCTAAAAGCTTTAGTATTTAAATGATTTTATGATTATAGAACAATATTAATTAATAGCCTTTAGTTAGCATTAGATATAATGCTGATATCTATGATTTATGCATTAGTAGATTAAAATTATTTTAAGTTACTAATTTATTTTGAGTTATTGCTAACTCCCTTATAACCATTTTACTTCTTATACCTCTCTTTTTATATCAAATTAGCTATCTATTTCTTTTCATTTCTATAATAGCCTTTTACTCAATAAGCTTAAGAAGAAAGAAAATTTGAGCTTATTTTTCAGGCCTTACTCACTAAAGCTGCTAAATAGCTAAAGAAAGATAGTCATTGAATATCTTAAACCATCTACTAATTAAGGGTAGGAACAGATTAGGAAATGAATCTTGGATTATAAGCATACAGAGGGATTAAGACAGGGAGTAAATAAATTTTCAGATCATACATAATAGTAAAGAATTTGAAGTTGTACAATACAGCGAACTGAAATAGATATTAAGCCAGACAAATTTAGATCTAAGAATAATGAAACCTAGGCGTTTTAATTAAGATTTGAAGGGACTATAGTAAAGATTAAAGCACCTCACTGTAAATAAATTTGTAGGAAGTATCAAAAGATTTACCTCTAAGAGATTTTCAAGAGAGAGATAAAATAAAAACTTTGCTCAGCTTAAATGAGCTAAATGTAATAGCCAACATAAGAAAGAAGTTAATTTAATATTAGGAAATAGGAAAGCACTTAATTAACTAACGGTTGTGGGCATGTCAATTAGCAAGACCTATTCATAAGCTTAATTCAGTAGTTTGAATAAAATAGTAGAAGGAATGTAATTATTATTATTAAGGCTCATATTGCCAGACAAATCTTCCATAACTTATAGAACTAAAAATCAGATAAAGAGGGAAAAATTCTATTTTGAGTTATAGGATTAAAGTTATGCTTTAGAGTAAAAATATAAGGTAGTAAGAGAAACTAGCTTACTACTAAGAAAGGTTCTATGAAACTAATGAGAGTTTGAGCATAGTTAAAGAAATTAAACCTGTCATGTTAATTAATATATTAAAAGGAATGCTTATGAAAATATGAATCATATGATTCAGCATTTAAATGTTTAGAACTGTTCTTTGAATAAAACCTAATAATATAGTATATTTTAAATGAAAAGACATAGATGAATCTTGAAAGGCAGTCACTGAATCTTATCTAATTTTAGTTATATAAGCAAAGAACATGGTCTGAGCATCTCTGGACAAATACGAAATATTAATTGAGAGGTATAATAAAATCATTTAACTATACCATAGATATACAGAAACTAATTAAATTAAAATATATCTTTTAAAACTGAGGTTAGATAGAGAAGCATATGAATGTTTCGGATAAAATTGAGAGTTACTTGTAGTAAAGGAATAGAATTTTGGGTTTTTGGGTAATAAGATCTGAAAGAACAAAGTTAGTTGTTCGCTATTGACTTGAATAATATTGGATAATTTGAGCTTAAAGGATTCCGAATTATTCATTCGTAGTGGTAAAAACAATATGCATCAAGGAAGAAGATACAAAGAAATGATTTGCTTATATCTTATAACTACCCCTAATTGAGCCATAAGTTGCTAGGCTTGCAAAAAAAATTAACTAAGTAGAGAGTTAAGGTATCAAGCATATATTTAAGGAAAGTCTTAGAATAGTTGAAGTAAATAAAGGCTTTCGTCAATTTATATCTAAGAAGAGAAACTATCTTGAGCTTAAGAAAAATATAGGATTAAAATATGATATTAACATTATAAAGTGAAAAAGATTAGCGTATTTAAGTTGATCTGACAATATTTATAAATAAGGCGCTATTAGTCTAGTGGTTAGGATAACTGCCTTCCAAGCAGTTGACCCGGGTTCGAGTCCCGGATAGCGCACTTTTAAATATTTTATTAAATCAGTAGCATTAAAAAATCCATTTAAGTTTTAAAAATTAGTTATGATAAAAATGAATAAATTATACATTAAAAAAGTTTCAAAAACTGATAAAAATGTTTTATCTTTGTAATAAAAAATGAGTTCTCACAAAAAAGCACTATAAATAATAAAAAATAAATTTATAGTCTAGAGAATATTTTTGTTAAAAGCTCTTATGATGTAATGCACCTTGGACTCTAAATCCAAATGATCTGAATTCTAGTATTTTTACATTATCTTTTTCTATTAATAAACTTTATTTTTGTTTCTCTAGTTTTTTTTTATTTTTCTTAGAACTTTTGATGGCTATATTATCTAAATAAGCTTAGCTATTATTTTAGACCATTTAAGCTAATCTGAATAATCTATTACATCCTTTTAATTCTTTAATATTAAGCTGTTTTGTTATTGAAGCTTTTTCTCATCTTAAAAACTAGAAACTCATATTCCTTTATTGCATATCTGATACATAATTTATTTTCATACTCATTCAAAAGCCAGAAAATCTTTACATATTTTTGAAGTAAGGTAGATCAGATGGCTTTTAATGTTTGGCCAAATAATAATAGGATTAAGTTTTGAAGTACTTTTCTATTCTAGATATTCTGTTTTATTTACTCTAACTTAAAAAACCATCTCATTTATTAGTAATGGCATCAGATAAGCTAGGATGAAGTTGAATAATTTGATAAAAGCACTCTTTTAATTCTTTTCACTTTTCTTCTTTTTTCAATTATTATCTATTAGATGATTTAGCTTGGTATTCTATAATATTAATAAGTTATCTACAATAAAATAGTTTAGTCATTATAATAATGTAAGCAATAATTAGGCCTGCTTTCTATCAAACTAATACTTTACTTCCTTTTATCAATTACTAACTATGGCTCTCAGTGCTAATCAATTCTATTCTATGGTTTATGTATGCTAATTGGCATGTTCTGGATAAGTTAACAATTCAATGATCATGCTCTTTAGTATTTTATTTGAAATCTCCTTTTTTTATAGAAATATCCTATCTCCATAATTACTAGCTACTTAGTAATTTTCATAGCTTAGTTCTAATAATATTTTCATAGCATAGTATCGAATTTATCATTCTTTATCATTGCATAATTGTTCTAAAAGCTTGCAAGAGCCCTCTATTAATTCTTTGCTAGCTTAAGGGTTTTTTATCATATGCTTTAGAAGAAAGCAGGCTCTAAATCTTAAGTCTAGTTCTTCTTTAACTACAATAGTTTAGAATTATTCAAAACTAACTTTGGATTATTACCTTACTGGTACTATGCAAGAATGTCTAGAACTCTTATTCTAAAATTATTTTCTTTTGGACTTCTTCATTTGTCCATATTTGTTCTCACACGAAAAAATCTATTATAAAAGTGATCACTTTTGTATCAGAAGCTTAATCACCATGCTACAAGGCAACCACCAATTAAACAGTTTTTATAATTTTGCAAAAAGGTTCAAAGTAATTACTTTGCTTGCCATCTGGAATATTTTTCAATGTCATCAAACTGTATCTTAAGACAAAGTCAAGTTCTAGACCTCCTACTATATTTTTTCTTCCTAGCATTAAACCAGTTTAAATTTTTGACTTAAGATCCTTTTTAATTCCTTCACTAATAAAACTTTTTTCTCATTCTTCTAAAGAAGAATATCCAATAGTTCTGGAAGGTTTCGTACTATTTATTCTTTCAAGAACTATGACCAGTTTACAGAATGCTTATATGATAGATAATTTCAATAAGCTTATATATAAAAACTAATGGTTCTTTGATATTAATTAGATTGATTTTTTGAATCAATTGTATTCTTTTTTAAACTTTCTCCATCTATTATTCATTTATGCCTTCTTTTAATAGTTAGAATCCTTCTTCATAAATAATTTACTCTTCCGTTTCTTTTTCGTTTTTCTTCTCTCCTTAATCTTATTAATTTTCTTAATCACTATGATCTTTTTGTTGATGGGAATTAATAATATTCTAATTGGATTTTCCACAACCTCCTCCCTTCAGTTTTATGCTACTCTTATTTCAAAACCCTTTTTCTCTAATGTTCGTTTCATTATTCAAGTACTACGTAATCTATTACTCTTCAGGTTTAGCATAGTAAGCTTTGCTATGAATTAACCTTTAGTGCTTCGTATCTTTATACCTGTTTGATGTTAAATCTAGCTTATTTTCTTCGTTTATGTCTTCAAATTAGTATGTAAAAGCTTTCTGGTCATAAGGTTTTAGATAAATTTGGTTTGTAAAGGTAGTTGAAATTTAGATGTAAATTAGTGATAGTATATTTTGATATGACAATAGTTTTTTAGATGTAGCAAAGTAAGTTAGATTTAAAGATAGGTTTACTTATTATAATTAGTCTAGCTGTATAACATTGTAGCAGAAGGGTTTCTGAAGGATTAATTGATTTAGCAAGTTTAGTTAGAATTTTGAGATAAGATTTGATTATTTTAGCGTCTAGATTTTTGAATTAACTATAGATAGAATTAAAGAGCTTATTTAAATTGAAACCTAAACTCTTTTTCTTTGATTATTACGCTATTAATTGTTATAACATTTTCTGTCTTCAAGCCGTATTTGATTAGCCTTGATTATCTTAATTATTCTAGCTTTATAAGTATCAATCAGGTTTCTGTTTCTCTCTCCTTTTATGAATCTTATTGAATCTTGCATTATTGATGATTATAGTACTGATGATTTAAGTTGAGAGTAGCTTGCTAATAAAGCAGTACTAAGGTTCTAATAAATATCAGATTATACTTTAATAATTTTCATTTAATAAGCAGAACTAAAATTATCTCTTAGACAGTTAATAAATCTAAAATAAGGTTAAATACATTTGATTATATACTCAGCTACTGGTTATTAATAAATAAGCAAGACATACATAAATTTTAACTCTAGTAATTAATAAAAGGCATTATAAGAAATTAAGACTGGCAAATATCCTCATACTTTATAAAATAAAAGGGATAATAAATAACATTAATGAGCCATAAGCTAATTCTAGAAATCATTTCTTAGTCTTTTAGAAATAGTTAACTTAGCTTTAGTATTTATCCTTTAGGCATGAAATAACTTAAGTAGCTAATTAAATAAATAGGTTCAAAACTTAATGATAAACATGTAAGTTATATAGAGAGAACAAATCTGTTAAGACAGATCTAATCTTAGCAAGAAGATTAAAAGAGAATGCGAACTAAATATATTCTATAGACAAATTAACTAAATCAATTATCTCTTAGTTACTATTCAAATTCTTAATAAGACAGAATTTATTCTACCAGCTTCAAACCTTTCTGATTTAAAATATACCATAAAATATATCCCTTTAGGATAGATATTATAAGGTAATAAGAGAGATAGGCATAATACTATTAATTTAAACCAGTTAGTCCTAGAATGAAATTAGATTTCTGATATAACTTTGAAGAATTCATATAACTAAGTTGCAAACATATTTATCAAAATATACTAGTTTAAGCCATCAGTTTTATATAAAAGGGATTTTACAACAAATCAAACCAAAAAACTATTTTTCAAACTATCATTCTTGCTGCTTTTTAAATCCATAGATACCAACAAAGATTCATCAAATCAACTAATAATATCAGTCTAAACTTGATGTTCAAATAATTAATTTATTACCCATTACAACCAAAATATCTTAAACTTCTATCAGCCTTTATAAAAAATAGTCTATATGAAGGATAACTTATGTACCTATAGATTAATATTACAGTAATCATGCAAAATACTATTTGGAGAGAAAGTCTGTCGTTTCCAGATGCAATAAGATTTAAACTTCCTTGATTACGCTATTCTAGACTGACGTTTGTGGATTTACTAGATAGAATAATTGAAAGGGAGTTAAAGAAAAAAAGGAAAAGAGTAAAATTAGAAGGTGATTTATATCCAAAGCGCTTAAGAAGAATGTAATCTGAAGTAATTAATTTTAGTAAGAGACTCTTTATAACAAAAGTAAAAATTATAATGAGACTCTAAAATAGGTTATGATAATTGTTTAATTCAGTAGCTAAGCTTTTAATCTAGGAGCTTTACTTTTATTACTCTTCCCTTATTTCAATCAAGATAACCTTCTCACTTATTTCTTACAACTATTTATAAGTTTAATTATCATTTTTTATCTGACTCTAGTAATAGTAAGAAGAATGTAATACTATCTGTCTTTTTAAAGATATTAAGTTTGATAAGCATTATATATTGATACATATAACATACTATAATAAGCTTTAACATCTATAGATACCCATTATCTTATTGTATTACTATTAATGACTCTTCAACCTTTTTAAAGCTCTATTCTGATATCTAAATTTACTTAAATAACAGTGATCTTAATTATGCTTATCAAATTAAGAGGAAAAAGCTTTCCTCTATTTTCTTCTATGGCTTTGTTCTATCTGATGAATTTCCATTTACTGATTTAATTGCTAAGCTCTGCTTTTCTTCAATCTATCTTAGTATTTAATACCTATAAAGTACTTCTGTAAAGATATGATTCTGTATACTTAAATTATCAGACTACAATTATTGAAAAAAACGAAGTCTTAGACAACCCTCTTTCTATTAATTTGAGCCTCTGAGTTTAAAAAGCTATTGATAAATAAATGATGCTTCTCTTCTGGTTGCTAATGATCTCTACTTCTTAAAATGAAAGTAAATGAAACTATAAAAATATGCTTCTAAAATGTGTAAAATCTCACTTTATGTAATGCTAAAATATTTGAATTCAAGAAGTAGCAATTTTGAGTTATGTAAAACCGATCTTTTGCACCCTGCTAGCACTATATTCTTAGCTATTTCAATACCAACTCCTCCTAAACCTGATATCAAAATATTCGCTTTGCTTTATTTCGCTACTGCTTCTACTCCCATTGCCCCTTCATATCTTGACCATCTGTCTTTTACTTCTTCACTTTCTACATTCAGCTCTCTATTAACTTCTTCTCTATCTAAACTTACATCACGTCTTCTAAATTCTCACCTTCCTTTATCTACTTCTTCACTTTCTGCTTCTTTATTTTTTTATATCTTATGACATCTTTTCCAGAAGGAGCTTCTAACTTTCCAAACTCTCCTTCTAACTCCTCTATAGCTTCTTTAAGGAACTTTACGTAATTTCTTTTCCTCCTTTGAACTTACTAGTCCTTAATAACTTGCCTTCCTTGTTTGCGCTATTTCTAACCATTCATTTACTTCTTTAAAAATTCCAAACTACTTTAAGTAAAAATGACGTTTTATTACAGTCTCAAATCCTTTGCTTGGATTTCTCATTTAGTCTATCATAGCGAATCTTATGTTTGAGTACCTAACTATATTACTGTATCCTTCGTTTCTCGCTTTTCTTCCTTCTGTTCCTGCTTCACCTTCAAACCCTGGTTCATTAAAGTAAATTTCCTCAGACATAATAATTGACTATATAGACATCAAAACTTAGAGTAATGTGGAAAGTTTAGGATCCCAATTTTCACTGCCATTTCCTCTCCAAGTTCCGAGTAAGCTCAAGCAAACTTTACCACAGCTATATAAGTTAGGGTTAAATCTAGTTTATCCACCTCCAGTAGTCTCCAAATTTACTTTTGGAGGTCCACTAGGATAGTTATCTTCGAAGAAAATGTCATATTCAAATGCACCATGGGCATATGGAGTTCCTGAGCTTCCCATTACTACTGCTTTCATAAAATCTACCTTTTCTTTATCAACTCTAATGAAAATAGAATTCGTATGTTCACATGGCAGAGCTCCTGACAAATCGGCTAGTTCTTAAGCTAATCTAATCATTTTAGCCTAAACAGGAGTTCCATTTCTTTAAGCCATATAGGCGTAATGATGCTTATATCCTTACATATAATCAAATCTAAGATCTTATAGTAAAAACCTATACTTTTCACTAAGAGGAAGCTTCAAAACTTCTTGAATATCAGCTAACTATTCTTAGGGATCTTCTAGCAAGCCCTTTTAAACTTGTTTGAAAGTTTATTAGATTTCTCTAGCTAACTATTCAAGTTATTACTGTTCCCAGTTCTATAAGCACTTCATAAATATATTAGCTAAGTCATTTGCATTAGACAGTAATGTTGAAACTGAAGCCTTTTATTTAGGTTCGTAATGACTATCTAAGTCTTCCAATATTACAAACAGCGAAGCTTTACTCGCTACTGCCTTTATAAACCCTAAAATGGACATAATTAGTTCCTACTCTATATCTAAAAGACTTCCAGAGCCAAGATTTATTTCTAAGACTGGTAATAAAGCACTACAACAGAACTAGTTAATTATTTCCTCATCTGCTTTCCATTAAGGAGAACTTATGAAATTAGTGAGTATCCTTATTAAAGTAGAAATCTATTCATTCTTCTGCTTTTTACTCTTTAAATAAGTATCTACATCCCATCTTTAGTTCAACCCTCAAATATCTCTACCATACCCTACTCCCTTTCTAGGCTTACTTTTGTCTACTTCTATTTTGGAAGCTTGATTTCCTTGATTTCCCTATTCTTCTTCTTCCTATATATCTTCTACATACTTTCGAGGCTTTTCTTTAGCTAAAGATCCTAATCTCTCTAGAATTCTAGTTACCAATCCAAGTTTGCAGGCCAGATGTCTAAGTTCAGGGTCATGCTAGACTTTAAATACATCTGAAATAGTCTAATAAATGAGCTCTTCAGCTTCTTATAAGTTCCACTATTCCTCTGTAGGCTTTAATAGACAGCTAATTAGCTATTTGTTCTTTTTGAAAAGCATCCTTTAGAATCCTGGAATCTTGCTAAAAGTAGAAAACTGCTCCATCCAGAGTTACCATTTCTAAGCTAAGTGGTGATCTTATTGAAAGACATAAAGTAGCTACTACATGACTTCTGATTCTGGAAAGGAGTTGAGCATAGGTAACTTAAGAGTTTAAGGTTGGGTAGCAAGAGAAAGTGATAGGTTCTGACGTTATAGAGATAACATGTTTATTATCTAAGCTGCTTGCTTATATATTCTATGTTTGATATTTAATGAAACTAACCATAATAAAATTAATTCTTATAGCTATAATAAGCTTATCAATAACTATATAACTGATGTCATACCTAATTATTACTTATAGATTAAGCAGCATGTAAACAAGTAATTACTATCTAACTATGTCTGCCTAAATATCATAACTACCATCACTCTTACAAACTAAATAAGACAAACCTATATAGTCACTCCTATACAACCAATAATGCTTCATTATTATCACCATATATTGTCTATACAACCAACAACCAACTTATAGACCAACTATAGTTAGTATACATTTACTGCAAAACATTAATAACTCAAATACTATAACACAGTTAATATTTCCAGAAAAAACACAACGTCAAAAGTAGAGACATTTTTAAATCAACCATTATTTAGTTTATTACAAATAATTAACAAATCAGTCAACTCAACTCTCACTATTGCAGTTCCTCACAGAACTTCTCCTTCCTAAGAAGAACCAAATGTGATTGTAAGATCTACGTAATCTTCATCTGTTTCGCATACATCCATTACCTTCTAATTTAACTGTTTCTCGTTTTTAAGTGCCTTCAAAAGGATTGGCTTAGCTCCATAAAGAACATCTCTTGAAAATAGCTTGTAAGTCTATTCTAGATGATCCAATAATTGCTTCAATGTAATATCTTTTCCTAAACTTACTTCCCACCGATCCCAAACTGTTACTACGACTTCTTCATTCAGCTTTATTTTTTCAGCTGCTCCTGGCTCACTACATTACAAGCTAGGAACTGAAACATTCTTGAAAGAGTTTCTCAATTTTCCTACATCACAACCTTTTACAATTTGGACTAACTCTGCAGTTTGTAAACCTGCAATAGCTGCTGTTGTAGTAGCCAATGCTGGAATAATTCTACCAGCTTTTAGTTTTACTTATATCCATTCCATTGGCTACAAAGCATAATTCAAAGCTCTACAGTTTGCAGCAGCATAGATAAAGTCTATATGGAAATTTGAATCCTTTTCAAATTCTTCAGGTATCATTTATGAAGCTTATTGCTTAAGAAGAGTTTCAAGTTCATTCATAAGTTATCAAGCCTCTTGCTTAGACATACTTTCCTATTACTTTTCTCCTTCATTTGGTTTAAATTCTGGCTATACATACTGTAGAGCAGCTTATCCTATACTAAGCTTCTCTTAAGCATTTCTGATTTGTTCAGGCAATCCGTATACTTTAGCATATAGTGAAGCGTAAGATGAAGCTGCAGCAATATTCATTTTCAGGTGTAAAAGCAAGTTCCTTTGGAGGACGCTTTGGAAGAGACCAAAATGGAGCTCCTTCTTTAGTTTTAGCGTCTAAAGGATAGACAGTGATTAATTATCTGATGTCATTTACAAAGAGCTTCTAGTACTTTTTCCTTGCATACTGAAATCAGTCATTAAAGTCTAGTGGGCGCTTTTTTAATTTTTTGATTGTTATTCTAAGATTTTGTAAATCTTATTGACTTGGAATTTTCTCTTCTACAACTTTGTTGAAAACTTTAGGATGAGTAGTGAACCATTTACCGAATAAATCATGAGCCCATTCTACACAGTGCAAAGCTTCTTCAGGGAACATTTTTAGAGTGCAAACAGGAATTTCATTTTCTTCTACAGGATCTTATTAAGAACCATAAGATTCTGTTTTATTTGAGATAATTACCTAAACATGTCCTTTTGGTCCTAAAGTTCCAGAATCAATCAAGGCTGTTTTAGCTGAAACTCATCTTGAGTCGATGTATCTTCTTTCCTAGACGTTATCTAGGGCATTTGTTACAACTGACAACTCTTGGAAGAACTTCTCTGTGAATATTTCTTTAGTACCTTCATGGATTTATCAATTCTAGCTATGATATGATTTTTGAGACTTCCATTCATAGCAATTGCTGCTGCAGAAGATTTTGACTTTCTCAGATGCTTTTCTCTGAACAGGAATTATCTATTTAGATTCGATACCTCAATAACATCAGGATCTGTTATTACTATTTAACCTTCAGTTCTTATATTAAGCATTGCATAGTTCTTCAATAACTTGCAACCTATAGCACCATATCCTACCATCAACATTTTCACTTTTCTAAGACTTTCACATGTAGTTTAGCCTAAGCAAACCTACAATCCATAGTATCTATTGTTTTGGCACTTTTGTAAGTGAGTCCTTATTCCTTCTTCTTAACCTTCTTCAGGTAGAACCTCCACAAAATCTAAATAGAACAGTTGACATATTGGGATATTGTTCTAAGTGATAGACTTTACCATTTCCTAAGCAGCTATTCAACCAAGAGTTGCGCATAAAGGATTATAAGACCCATCTCTGCATGTAAAGGTGAATTATTTCCAAAACTTCTCATGCTGCTTCTCAACCTAAATTGACTATTGCTGAGCAACCTCTTTGTAAATCTCAACAAACTCATTTGCTTATTTTAAATTCCAAGGTTCAGGCATCATCTTTTCTAAAGCCTAGAAAGCTACATGTGACATATCCCAATTTTGCATTTTTTAAAAGTCAGAAATGTATATATTTCCATCATACATTTTTTGTGACATTGCCTCTTTAAATGGACTGAACTTTTTCTCTATTTTCTGTTTCACTTATTTCATTATTCCATTTCCTTAATACTCTCCTAACACTCGACTATCGAATTCGATTCTGAAGGTGTGAGTATTTATTACTTCTAGACATTTTTGCAATGAATAATTTAATTGTCCCATACCTTATAATTATGCTAGAAGGCACATATCTCCCTCCTATAGATTGTGCTTAGATCCTTTCAATAGAGTAATTAGTTGCTTTTCTTCTCTCGATATGGTTTCTATCAGAAATTGGTATAGTTCCTCTCCATCCTTATCCAGTACTTGAAACTTCTAACCAAAGTTAGTATATATTGTACCAAATACTCCATAACCATCTACAACAATCAAAGGTATGTTATTCTTATAACACAAGCCATCCAAATTTTAAACATTTTTACTATCTGTCAATGCACTAGAACTACTAAAATCCCATTTATTAAAGACCTTCTGTAGTAGCTTCTACTTTCACATAATAATTAAATTACTAAATCCTTTATAAACTTGCTTAAGCTCTGTTCTATCCTATTTAGTAAACTCTTAAGAAAAACTATGAACTAACATCTTTCATCCTTACTAAACACTTATAATTGGAGGCTAAGAAACTATTAGCAGCCTTCTTTTGTTAACTAATATACAATAATAAACATATAAGTAGCATTAAAATTAGAGAGTCAAATTCATATATGAACTTTAACTAATAGCTTAAGTTGATACTTAGAATAATCATTGTAGTAAAATTGAGAATCATCAGCAAAATAAAGTTTTCAATTATAGTAAAAGTAAGGATCAAATTTAAAATAGTAAGATTATTCAATCAGCATAGATAAACATTTACTATATAAATAGACTATAAAAATACTTAGCTTAGTTGCTACTATTAGATAGAATTAGCACCTAACTAAAGAAAAATCAACTCTCTTAAATGAAATCTTTAATAAGAAAATACTTCCTAATAAGTTAAAAGGTTAATTATTAATAAGCTTAAATATCCTTAATTTCAATTAATTAAATCAACTACCATAGAAGAGACCAATCTTAAGTATATCTTTACTTATAAGACAGAAAACAAAGTTACTTAAATTTACCACTTTTAGTTAATACACTATTAATATAACTAAGCATATATAATAAGGAATATCTTTAAGATACTAAAGATTTAGCTAATAAACTAATGTTTAGAATGTAAAATATAAGTAAGATATTATTAGCTTTCATCTTAAGTTATACAATCATAAATAAATTTAAATCTATATACAAAATAAGAACCTATGATAAATATATTGCTTTATTAAAAGTCATTTTTCTAGGCAATTCAGTAACAATAATGATATTCATTTTATTTATAAAATTAGATACACTGTAGAAAACTAGTCACTACTGAGACACACACAGAGTTTAATATAAATTATTAACTAAAAGTAAAAATCTTAAAAGGCTTAAAGAGAGCAATAAAAATATTATCTAAGTGCTATCTAGCAAGCTTCTATAAAGTACAAAGGAAAATATCTTCTTACTAATTTTAACTTCTAAATCCATTCAACTTATTAGTATTTTGGCTTTTCTGAATCACTTTTTTCTCTTAATTTAGCTTAACTATCTCAGATTTTTCTTTTCAGTCATAAATTTTCTTAGTTTAGATTAAATTTGGCTATGTTTAGAGCTATAACTAAAGGTTATTTTATTTTCTCTTTCAATACTTCTTCTATTAAATGTTATTCTATCCACTATGTAAACTAACCATTCCTAAAAAGAGTCAGTCTAGATTTGAACTTTGAAAGATTAGCTAGTAAATCTTAAATATAAACAAACTGTTTAGCTTATGAGTTCTTGCAGCAGTAAAACTACTAAATGTCTAATCTAAGATTCCTTTCTACTATAGCAAAGTTAATCCTGTCTCTCTTTATATCCAAAGTATTTACTTGTTGCTTGATAAGTAAGTATATTTGAACTATTGTTTAACGCTTTGTAAAGCTACTAGAGATTTGTATCTATTGCTTGGTGCCTCTTTTGATATTGGTTTACTCCTTAACTAGGTTCGCAGCCTCTTAATAAAAGCACTAGTTATTGTTATTAAAGTTGTTGATATCCATGAACACTAAAGAGTGGTAATTTGAGTGTTAAAATAAATAGTTAGTTAGGTACTTATTTGATAATTCTGTTTTATATTGAAAGTCTTGATTAGTTACAGCTATTTAGCTGTATAGGATAGAGGATATTATTAGCAAAATTTATAATAGATACTTGATGGCTGATTAGATGCTTAGTAGATTAAGATATGGAAAGGTGATTTAAATACTTGTCATAGTGTCTTTAAATAGATTTTTCCTGTAAGATACTAATTAAGATATTAATGGATATTTTAGTTTTTATTACCTTTGTTCTAAGAAACTATCTCTATAATAGTGCAGATACTAGGTAAGGGTTAAAAAACTATCATTTCTAAACACTAAGAATTTTTGCTTATATAGTAAATAAAATTATTCATAAGAGGAAAGATTAAGAAAACTTAAAGAAACAAGCAATCAAATAATCTAATAAACTAATTAAGCACATTTTATACCCAATTACTAGCTATTAATAAATAAGCAACACATACATCAATTTTAACTCTAGTAGTCAATAAAAAGCAATCATAAGATACTAAGACTGCCAAATATCCTTAATCAAATTAAACCTATATTAAATTAATCAAGCTTTAGTAGACTTTAGATAATCATAGATAGGCAAATTAGTAAATCATAAGTTATTAAGTAGGATTACAAGTAAATAGACTTAATCATTATGTAATTAACTTAATCCATTCAATCACTACTAAATATACTATTTAACTAAAATTAGATCTAGGTCTAGAACCTAAGTAACTAAGAACCAACCCTTTTATATCAAGCTATAAGTGAGCATCTTATACATCTAATAACCTATTTCTCACCGTTTAATCTAGTCTCAGTCTTCCAATACACTAAAGAAGAAAGAACTTCAATAATTCATAAATAAAGCCTGAACAGATTCCCATACTTCTTAACATCTTGAACCATTAAAATACGTTAATTGTCTTCAGCACAGATTAAGTGATATCAATAGCTTTATAGTAGAGAGGAAAGTAATTATAGGTAGAAAGCATAAAGGATATATAGAGTCTTAAATAATAACTTAAGGATAAATAATTAATTAAAAACAATCTAAGAGAATATTCAAACTAAGCCTTAAATTTAGATTCTTAAGATTAAATTACCTATCTATACTTAAATAGCGTAAATCTGAAGATCTATTTCTCATTTAAATTCAAGAAATAAAAAAATGTAAGGAAATATTTTAAAAAAGCCTTTTAGAATTTAAGCTTCTAAGAAAAGCTTATAAATTTAGCATTTCCAGGATTAAATCCAAACTATTTTAACTCGAAATAGGGTAGTTAAGAAAGGAGTATAATCAAGCTTTAAAAAGTCATAAGATTGTAAAGATAATAACTGTCCACTCAATTTTTGAAAAGTACAAGCCTATCTCTTTGTTTAATTGACCTTGAAGAAATAAAGATTGTAGCAAGTAATTTTATGTAAATGAGTCTAAGAAAAACAAGAAACTAATAAATTGTAGTTTGAAAAATTACCTGAAAGCAGTTTAAAGTTGATTAGGAAAAGAAAGCCAAAATGATCAGAACCAAGAATCCCAGTAATAAGCCAATAAAATAAAAGTCATTAATCATTAGATAATAAATAACTATGTCTGATTATGATTACCTTAATGCATTAAAATACGAAGAGTTAAGCTGTAAAATCTGGAGTCAACTATAGTTTAGTAAGAAAATCAGCCTTCTTAATTTAACCAAAGATTCAACTTGCTTTATTTTTCTGCTCTCGTTAATATTAAGTTCTATGGATAAGCTATTAAAATCAAAATAAAGAAATGTTGAATCAAGAAATTCTAAGAAAGTCATAATATTGAATAGGATAAAAGAGAGAATTGGAAAGAGAATGAAACAGCAAAATGGATAGCAAGCTGAATTCAAAAGCTTAGAGCAAGTAAGTGAATTATTAGCTTAAATCTTAGTAGAAGACGAAACTCTAACAAAGCAACGCAAGCATTATCGCGTTCTTTTATGAGATAGCTTTCAGAAAGAAAAACCTTCATTCATTATTTTCTCTTAATCTTTCTAAATTAAAGCTATTTCTTAGTTTAATTTATTGCTCTTATCTTAAGTAGAAGAACTCTCTTACTTTTTCTTCTCTTCTAAACATTTCTTAATTTTCTAAAGCTCCGAATCTTATCAAGTTTAAAAATAAGCAAAATAGATTTTTAACTTTTTCTTCTAAGCTTTTATTCTAGAGAAATAGACACTAATAATTATAAGTAGCTTTTAACCAGATGAGGATTATAAATTTCTTTTCTAAAAAGTGATTTATAATTTTATGGTTATTAAACTTTAGATAGCATCTATCTTTTTTTTAAAAATAGTTTTAATAATGATTCACATTGAAATTCTATCTCTTCAAAAAATAATTAAAACAGATCAATAAGAAAGATAAACTCCCTTTTAGAGAAAAATAAATATCAGTTTCTTTAAAAAATTAAGCAAAGTAAAGAAAAAAGTTAAAAATGGAATAAAAAAAGTGAACCATTTCAAAAAAATTAAAGCTTTTTAATTAAATATATCATAAAAGTTAGAAAGCAGCTATTTAAAACAAATAAAGATAACTAAATTGGCATTAGAGAGGAATATTACTTATAGCTTTATATAGTTCTAAAAGATATTAACTTTGATGATAGTTTTTGGAATAAATTATTTTAGATTTTTCTTAAAAAGCTTTAACTTATAATTGTCAATTTTTTGCAGTTTAGATCTTCAACTATGAAATTAATTTTTAATCTCCTACATTGATCTTCGTTTTTTAAGACGTGTAGTTCTTCTCTATTTATCTTTGAAATTTTAAAGTAAAGCTTTTGTCTTAAGTAAAGGTGAAAAATTTTCTTTGAGTATAAGTTAGTATCTTTGAAATTATCTAAAATGAAGTAATCTAACACTTTTCTTTTAATAAAAAGACATTCTCAGTTAGAACTCTATATTGACATTTTATATAGTAATTGCTTAAAATCTGCCTGGTTTATATATTCTTAATCAATTATTTAATCTTTAATATGGTATACTAAAGAAATAGTAAGTCTATCATATTTAAGCAGCTGATACTTCTAAGTATAAAATATATATTTCTATTTTATTCAACGGAATTGCCATTCGGAATAGAAAGCAGATTCCGCAACCAGTTATACCGGTTTAAACAAGGAAATAAGCCAAATAGAGGTGGTGGTATTTCAAGATCGGCTAAGCCTCCCACCTATGCTACACCCTCAGGCTTGTAGTTATATTAAGTAAGATTTGTTAATAAACTAAGAATATTTTATTTTATTAAGGTTTTACTAAATTATCATTATACTTAAGTATATCATATCTATTATTACTAAAACACTTCTATTATTATCACTTACTTATCTAATTTTACTTATACCACTTTTAATCTTTTCTATACTATATTGTTTTATATCTTTCAACTTTAATTAATTTTCATAAACTTAATTTACATAAAACATTATGACATCTCCATATATCCAGTTAAAATTAATTTATTTTCTAGAAACAAAATTAGAAGATAAGCATGCGCTGGATAATTTTGATCAGACTATTTATTAGAAAAGGATTATAAAATAAAACTTTTATGTTTGAATTAGCTTCATAACACTATCTAGTGTATCTTCATGCATATATTGAACATCATTTAACATTCACATGCTAAATAAAATAAAAAAAGAGCAAGAGATTTAAGATATTAATATTACATCTGAAAATAACTAAAGATGTCTATAAACATACAATGCTCCTAGTATATGAATTATAGAAGCTTAAATTGCATTTATTTAATTATGTTAAGATTCTAAAATTTTATCCTTCTGAGTTCAATCGTGTTCCCAACTTTCCTAGTTTAAAGCTAGTTAAAATCTAGATTTATGCTGTGTCTATGTCTATTGATTAATTTCTTCCATTGTTTTCCATCACTCGTTTGGTAAAAAGTAGTGAGGTTTTTTCAAATCTTTTTACTGAACATATTGTTTTACTTACAGTTTCTCCAGAGATTCACGTGTTACTAAAGAAGTAACATTTATATTTGAAAGCTTTTACTCTTGTTTAAGTTCTTTCTATTTCTGTTGGGTTGCTTAGTCGATCATTTAGAGTTGTATTATTCCTCTTGAAATAAAACTGTTTCTTATATTTTAATTCTTATTTCTTGGTCTAGGTTTCTTTTCTTGTTTATATAATCTTTCTCGATTTGTTAATGAATTTCCCACAAATCTTGATCTTGATTTTCTATCTTAGCTTGTTACTACTCTTTAAAGTTAGGTTGTATGCAAATTTAAATCCTTAGCGGAAAAATCAAAGGCTCTTGTTATGCTTTAGATATAAAACAATAAAGTATAGAAAAGATTAAAAGTGGTATAAGTAAAATTAGATAAGTAAGTGATAATAATAGAAGTGTTTTAGTAATAATAGATATGATATACTTAAGTATAATGATAATTTAGTAAAACCTTAATAAAATAAAATATTCTTAGTTTATTAACAAATCTTACTTAATATAACTACAAGCCTGAGGGTGTAGCATAGGTGGGAGGCTTAGCCGATCTTGAAATACCACTACCTCTATTTGGCTTCTTTCCTTGTTTAAACCGGTATAACTGGTTGCGGAATCTGCTTTCTATTCCGAATGGCAGTTCCGTTGAATAAAATAGAAATATATATTTTGAGAGATAAATAGGTAGTGGCTTTAGTTATCTAAAGAGTGTTTAAAATAGTTATAGTTTAGTGGGAAGCTTAGATATAGAACTAGGGTTTTAATAATATTGAATTTTTGAATTGATTAATATAACTTTAGAAATAAAGGCTAAAAGTAAAGTATTTAAAATTAGTAAAATAAAGTAATGATAGATCATTTTATTTATAGTCCTCTTTTAAGTATAAAGTTATATAAGAATAAAATAAAAAAGTTTGCAAAAACTAGCTAAATTTATTTTATTGTGCTAAGTTTATAAAGAGTGTTATTAGTATAAAATAAGTAACTATATAATATTAAGTTAGCTATATTTTAAACTTCTAAAAGAGTCACTAAAATAGGCTAAAATAAATCTATTAAAGTATAGCTAAATTCCTTACATTTATATATAATCTAAACTCCAAGCCTTTAAAATATTAGCTAAATTACTTATATATTTATACCTTCTTAAGTATAAAAAAGGAATAAAAAGAGAATTGTTTAATAGTAGTTATCTTAAATATTTAATCTATCTTTTTAAACTATTCTGCTATATCGCTTTAATTACTTCTAAGTACATTAAAACTAACTAACTTAGTATAATACTAAATAAGCTTTTAACTTATAAAATGCTTTTATTTATAAAATGCTACTTAACAAGAATTACTTTAACTTTTATATAAATCCATTAAAGCTAAACTTATATAACTAAACTTATTGCTTTAACAAATATTTTAAAACCTAAACAGCTAATTAAGCAGGAATCCTATTCTCTAAAATACCTCTTCTAGTTTTCAAATACCAACTCTTACCTAATTTTAGTACCTAGTAAATAAATACACTTTTAAAAATGAAGAATTGCTAATTTTCAATCGGGTCTCTTAGACATATAAATTAGAATAAAATATAGCATTTAACTTAAAAAAACCATAAGAGAAACAAAAAAGTAATAGACTTTCATAGTATGAATAAAATTTAGATTCCATTTAAGAAAGTTTATCTAAAGAATAAAAAGATAGCTTATTTACACAGTTTTAAAACTCTTCACGATGAATTGAATAACTAAATCCATCTTAATTATTAATTTCAGGAAAAGGAATCTTTTTACTTAAAAGAATGCACATCATATTAAAAGATGATCAGTTTGAAAGAGCATATCATAGAACTGTTTTTGATTAGAAGGAACGTATATTTATTATATGTGGATAAAGAAATAAAAATAATGAAACTTTATATTTAAAAAATAACTTCTAGAGAAAATCTAACATCCAAGAGTTTTAAACTGGGTTATGCACTTTCGGTTTGTGTTATAACGATAACTAACTAATAATTCTAGGTGGATATGACTCTGTAACTTCAGAAAAAATTTGAGTAAATAACTTAGTTCATACGAATGAGTTTTATAAACTTGTAAACTACCATAAAGAAGTTCGAGTAGTGCTACTTATGTTTAAAATTTTAAAGTGTGCTTAATTTGAAACTCTGGAGGTAGTTTAGATGCGAGTTATATGTTTCATTTTAAAGAAATATCGAGGTATGGAGAAAAAGTGATTGAGACGAGCTATATTAACACAAAGCCAAATTCATTAGGCATATTCATTTGATTTTTTAATTCTAGTAAGAAAATGAATATTTACAATATCAAGAATGGAAAATGGAATTTAGTAGAAAGTAAGCAATGATTTGAACCATAAATATTTAAATTTAAATTTCACTTATTAAAATATTTTTGATTAAGACATTGGAATCATCTAGCTGAATTGTATAAATCCATAAAGAATAACATTAAACACTTTACCTTAGTTTTATTTTTAAGCTTGTAAAATCAAAAGTAAGAAATATAATTTGTCTTTTTAAGATG
>CAMPDV010003416.1:0-49787 GCA_946699065.1 Loxodes magnus | reverse complement strand
GAAATGAGAAAGAGAGATAAGATTTGTGAGAAAAAGTGAAATAGAAAAGCAAGTAAAAGAGTCTGAGTTAGGTAATTGAAAGTAATAATAGAAAATGAGAAAGAGAGATAAGATTTGTGAGAAAAGTGAAGTGGAAAAGTAAGTAAAAGAGTCTGAGTTAGGTAATTGAAAGTAATAATAGAAAATGAGAAAGAGAGATAAGATTTGTGAGAAAAGTGAAATAGAAAAGCAAGTAAAAGAGTCTGAGTTAGGTAATTGAAAGTAATAATATGAGAGATAAGATTTGTGAGAAAAGTGAAGTAGAAAAGCAAGTAAAAGAGTCTAAGTGAGGTAATTGAAAGTAATAATAGAAAATGAGAAAGAGAGATAAGATTTGTGAGAAAAGTGAAGTGGAAAAGCAAGTAAAAGAGTCTGAGTTAGGTAATTGAAAGTAATAATAGAAAATGAGAAAGAGAGATAAGATTTGTGAGAAAAGTGAAGCAGAAAAGCAAGTAAAAGAGTCTGAGTTAGGTAATTGAAAGTAATAATAGAAAATTAGAAAGAGAGATAAGATTTGTGAGAAAAGTGAAGTGGAAAAGTAAGTAAAAGAGTCTGAGTTAGGTAATTGAAAGTAATAATAGAAAATGAGAAAGAGAGATAAGATTTGTGAGAAAAGTGAAATAGAAAAGCAAGTAAAAGAGTCTGAGTTAGGTAATTGAAAGTAATAATATGAGAGATAAGATTTGTGAGAAAAGTGAAGTAGAAAAGCAAGTAAAAGAGTCTAAGTGAGGTAATTGAAAGTAATAATAGAAAATTAGAAAGAGAGATAAGATTTGTGAGAAAAGTGAAGTGGAAAAGCAAGTAAAAGAGTCTGAGTTAGGTAATTGAAAGTAATAATAGAAAATGAGAAAGAGAGATAAGATTTGTGAGAAAAGTGAAATAGAAAAGCAAGTAAAATAGTCTGAGTTAGGTAATTGAAAGTAATAATAGAAAATGAGAAAGAGAGATAAGATTTGTGAGAAAAGTGAAATAGAAAAGCAAGTAAAAGAGTCTGAGTTCGGTAATTGAAAGTAATAATATGAGAGATAAGATTTGTGAGAAAATTGAAGTAGAAAAGCAAGTAAAAGAGTCTGAGTTCGGTAATTGAAAGTAATAATATGAGAGATAAGATTTGTGAGAAAAGTGAAGTGAAAAAGTAAGTAAAAGAGTCTGAGTTCGGTAATTGAAAGTAATAATATGAGAGATAAGATTTCTAAGAAAAGTGAAGTAGAAAAGCAAGTAAAAGAGTCTGAGTTAGGTAATTGAAAGTAATAATATGAGAGATAAGATTTGTGAGAAAAGTGAAGTAGAAAAGCAAGTAAAAGAGTCTGAGTTAGGTAATTGAAGTAATAATAGAAAATGAGAAAGAGAGATGAGATTTGTGAGAAAAGTGAAGCAGAAAAGCAAGTAAAAGAGTCTGAGTTAGGTAATTGAAAGTAATAATAGAAAATGAGAAAGAGAGATAAGATTTGTGAGAAAAGTGAAGTGGAAAAGTAAGTAAAAGAGTCTGAGTTAGGTAATTGAAAGTAATAATAGAAAATGAGAAAGAGAGATAAGATTTGTGAGAAAAGTGAAGTAGAAAAGCAAGTAAAAGAGTCTGAGTTCGGTAATTGAAAGTAATAATATGAGAGATAAGATTTGTGAGAAAAGTGAAGTAGAAAAGCAAGTAAAAGAGTCTGAGTTAGGTAATTGAAAGTAATAATAGAAAATGAGAAAGAGAGATAAGATTTGTGAGAAAAGTGAAATAGAAAAGCAAGTAAAAGAGTCTGAGTTAGGTAATTGAAAGTAATAATAGAAAATGAGAAAGAGAGATAAGATTTGTGAGAAAAGTGAAGTGGAAAAGTAAGTAAAAGAGTCTGAGTTAGGTAATTGAAAGTAATAATAGAAAATGAGAAAGAGAGATAAGATTTGTGAGAAAAGTGAAATAGAAAAGCAAGTAAAAGAGTCTGAGTGAGGTAATTGAAAGTAATAATAGAAAAATGAGAAAGAGAGATAAGATTTGTGAGAAAAGTGAAATAGAAAAGCAAGTAAAAGAGTCTGAGTTAGGTAATTGAAAGTAATAATAGAAAATGAGAAAGAGAGATAAGATTTGTGAGAAAAGTGAAATAGAAAAGCAAGTAAAAGAGTCTGAGTTAGGTAATTGAAAGTAATAATAGAAAATGAGAAAGAGAGATAAGATTTGTGAGAAAAGTGAAATAGAAAAGCAAGTAAAAGAGTCTGAGTGAGGTAATTGAAAGTAATAATATGAGAGATAAGATTTGTGAGAAAAGTGAAGTAGAAAAGCAAGTAAAAGAGTCTAAGTGAGGTAATTGAAAGTAATAATAGAAAATGAGAAAGAGAGATAAGATTTGTGAGAAAAGTGAAGTGGAAAAGTAAGTAAAAGAGTCTGAGTTAGGTAATTGAAAGTAATAATAGAAAATGAGAAAGAGAGATAAGATTTGTGAGAAAAGTGAAATAGAAAAGCAAGTAAAAGAGTCTGAGTTAGGTAATTGAAAGTAATAATATGAGAGATAAGATTTGTGAGAAAAGTGAAGTAGAAAAGCAAGTAAAAGAGTCTAAGTGAGGTAATTGAAAGTAATAATAGAAAATTAGAAAGAGAGATAAGATTTGTGAGAAAAGTGAAGTGAAAAGCAAGTAAAAGAGTCTGAGTTAGGTAATTGAAAGTAATAATATGAGAGATAAGATTTGTGAGAAAAGTGAAGTAGAAAAGCAAGTAAAAGAGTCTAAGTGAGGTAATTGAAAGTAATAATAGAAAATTAGAAAGAGAGATAAGATTTGTGAGAAAAGTGAAATAGAAAAGCAAGTAAAAGAGTCTGAGTTAGGTAATTGAAAGTAATAATATGAGAGATAAGATTTGTGAGAAAAGTGAAGTAGAAAAGCAAGTAAAAGAGTCTAAGTGAGGTAATTGAAAGTAATAATAGAAAATTAGAAAGAGAGATAAGATTTGTGAGAAAAGTGAAGTGAAAAGCAAGTAAAAGAGTCTGAGTTAGGTAATTGAAAGTAATAATAGAAAATGAGAAAGAGAGATAAGATTTGTGAGAAAAGTGAAGCAGAAAAGCAAGTAAAAGAGTCTGAGTTAGGTAATTGAAAGTAATAATAGAAAATGAGAAAGAGAGATAAGATTTGTGAGAAAAGTGAAGTGGAAAAGTAAGTAAAAGAGTCTGAGTTAGGTAATTGAAAGTAATAATAGAAAATGAGAAAGAGAGATAAGATTTGTGAGAAAAGTGAAATAGAAAAGCAAGTAAAAGAGTCTGAGTTAGGTAATTGAAAGTAATAATATGAGAGATAAGATTTGTGAGAAAAGTGAAGTAGAAAAGCAAGTAAAAGAGTCTGAGTTAGGTAATTGAAAGTAATAATAGAAAATGAGAAAGAGAGATAAGATTTGTGAGAAAAGTGAAATAGAAAAGCAAGTAAAAGAGTCTGAGTTAGGTAATTGAAAGTAATAATATGAGAGATAAGATTTGTGAGAAAAGTGAAGTAGAAAAGCAAGTAAAAGAGTCTAAGTGAGGTAATTGAAAGTAATAATAGAAAATTAGAAAGAGAGATAAGATTTGTGAGAAAAGTGAAGTGAAAAGCAAGTAAAAGAGTCTGAGTTAGGTAATTGAAAGTAATAATAGAAAATGAGAAAGAGAGATAAGATTTGTGAGAAAAGTGAAGCAGAAAAGCAAGTAAAAGAGTCTGAGTTAGGTAATTGAAAGTAATAATAGAAAATGAGAAAGAGAGATAAGATTTGTGAGAAAAGTGAAGTGGAAAAGTAAGTAAAAGAGTCTGAGTTAGGTAATTGAAAGTAATAATAGAAAATGAGAAAGAGAGATAAGATTTGTGAGAAAAGTGAAATAGAAAAGCAAGTAAAAGAGTCTGAGTTAGGTAATTGAAAGTAATAATATGAGAGATAAGATTTGTGAGAAAAGTGAAGTGGAAAAGCAAGTAAAATAGTCTGAGTTAGGTAATTGAAAGTAATAATAGAAAATGAGAAAGAGAGATAAGATTTGTGAGAAAAGTGAAATAGAAAAGCAAGTAAAAGAGTCTGAGTTAGGTAATTGAAAGTAATAATAGAAAATGAGAAAGAGAGATAAGATTTGTGAGAAAAGTGAAGTAGAAAAGCAAGTAAAAGAGTCTGAGTTAGGTAATTGAAGTAATAATAGAAAATGAGAAAGAGAGATGAGATTTGTGAGAAAAGTGAAGCAGAAAAGCAAGTAAAAGAGTCTGAGTTAGGTAATTGAAAGTAATAATAGAAAATGAGAAAGAGAGATAAGATTTGTGAGAAAAGTGAAGTGGAAAAGTAAGTAAAAGAGTCTGAGTTCGGTAATTGAAAGTAATAATAGAAAATGAGAAAGAGAGATAAGATTTGTGAGAAAAGTGAAGTAGAAAAAGCAAGTAAAAGAGTCTGAGTTCGGTAATTGAAAGTAATAATATGAGAGATAAGATTTGTGAGAAAAGTGAAGTAGAAAAGCAAGTAAAAGAGTCTGAGTTAGGTAATTGAAAGTAATAATAGAAAATGAGAAAGAGAGATAAGATTTGTGAGAAAAGTGAAGTAGAAAAGCAAGTAAAAGAGTCTGAGTGAGGTAATTGAAAGTAATAATAGAAAATTAGAAAGAGAGATAAGATTTGTGAGAAAAGTGAAGTGGAAAAAGCAAGTAAAAGAGTCTGAGTTAGGTAATTGAAAGTAATAATAGAAAATGAGAAAGAGAGATAAGATTTGTGAGAAAAGTGAAATAGAAAAGCAAGTAAAATAGTCTGAGTTAGGTAATTGAAAGTAATAATAGAAAATGAGAAAGAGAGATAAGATTTGTGAGAAAAGTGAAATAGAAAAGCAAGTAAAAGAGTCTGAGTTAGGTAATTGAAAGTAATAATAGAAAATGAGAGAAGAGAGATAAGATTTGTGAGAAAAGTGAAATAGAAAAGCAAGTAAAAGAGTCTGAGTTAGGTAATTGAAAGTAATAATAGAAAATGAGAAAGAGAGATAAGATTTGTGAGAAAAGTGAAGTGGAAAAGTAAGTAAAAGAGTCTGAGTTAGGTAATTGAAAGTAATAATAGAAAATGAGAAAGAGAGATAAGATTTGTGAGATAAAGTGAAATAGAAAAGCAAGTAAAAGAGTCTGAGTTAGGTAATTGAAAGTTAATAATATGAGAGATAAGATTTGTGAGAAAAGTGAAGTAGAAAAGCAAGTAAAAGAGTCTAAGTGAGGTAATTGAAAGTAATAATAGAAAATTAGAAAGAGAGATAAGATTTGTGAGAAAAGTGAAGTGGAAAAGCAAGTAAAAGAGTCTGAGTTAGGTAATTGAAAGTAATAATAGAAAATGAGAAAGAGAGATAAGATTGTGAGAAAAGTGAAGCAGAAAAGCAAGTAAAAGAGTCTGAGTTAGGTAATTGAAAGTAATAATAGAAAATTAGAAAGAGAGATAAGATTTGTGAGAAAAGTGAAGTGGAAAAGTAAGTAAAAGAGTCTGAGTTAGGTAATTGAAAGTAATAATAGAAAATGAGAAAGAGAGATAAGATTTGTGAGAAAAGTGAAATAGAAAAGCAAGTAAAAGAGTCTGAGTTAGGGTAATTGAAAGTAATAATATGAGAGATAAGATTTGTGAGAAAAGTGAAGTAGAAAAGCAAGTAAAAGAGTCTAAGTGAGGTAATTGAAAGTAATAATAGAAAATTAGAAAGAGAGATAAGATTTGTGAGAAAAGTGAAGTGGAAAAGCAAGTAAAAGAGTCTGAGTTAGGTAATTGAAAGTAATAATAGAAAATGAGAGAAAGAGAGATAAGATTTGTGAGAAAAGTGAAATAGAAAAGCAAGTAAAATAGTCCGAGTTAGGTAATTGAAAGTAATAATAGAAAATGAGAAAGAGAGATAAGATTTGTGAGAAAAGTGAAATAGAAAAGCAAGTAAAAGAGTCTGAGTTAGGTAATTGAAAGTAATAATAGAAAATGAGAAAGAGAGATAAGATTTGTGAGAAAAGTGAAGTGGAAAAGCAAGTAAAAGAGTCTGAGTTAGGTAATTGAAAGTAATAATAGAAAATTAGAAAGAGAGATAAGATTTGTGAGAAAAGTGAAGTAGAAAAGCAAGTAAAATAGTCTGAGTTAGGTAATTGAAAGTAATAATAGAAAATGAGAAAGAGAGATAAGATTTGTGAGAAAAGTGAAATAGAAAAGCAAGTAAAAGAGTCTGAGTTCGGTAATTGAAAGTAATAATATGAGAGATAAGATTTGTGAGAAAATTGAAAGTAGAAAAGCAAGTAAAAGAGTCTGAGTTCGGTAATTGAAAGTAATAATATGAGAGATAAGATTTGTGAGAAAAGTGAAGTGGAAAAGTAAGTAAAAGAGTCTGAGTTAGGTAATTGAAAGTAATAATAGAAAATGAGAAAGAGAGATAAGATTTGTGAGAAAAGTGAAATAGAAAAGCAAGTAAAAGAGTCTGAGTTAGGTAATTGAAAGTAATAATATGAGAGATAAGATTTGTGAGAAAAGTGAAGTAGAAAAGCAAGTAAAAGAGTCTGAGTTAGGTAATTGAAGTAATAATAGAAAATGAGAAAGAGAGATGAGATTTGTGAGAAAAGTGAAGCAGAAAAGCAAGTAAAAGAGTCTGAGTTAGGTAATTGAAAGTAATAATAGAAAATGAGAAAGAGAGATAAGATTTGTGAGAAAAGTGAAGTGGAAAAGTAAGTAAAAGAGTCTGAGTTCGGTAATTGAAAGTAATAATAGAAAATGAGAAAGAGAGATAAGATTTGTGAGAAAAGTGAAGTAGAAAAGCAAGTAAAAGAGTCTGAGTTCGGTAATTGAAAGTAATAATAGAAAATGAGAAAGAGAGATAAGATTTGTGAGAAAAGTGAAATAGAAAAGCAAGTAAAAGAGTCTGAGTTAGGTAATTGAAAGTAATAATAGAAAATGAGAAAGAGAGATAAGATTTGTGAGAAAAGTGAAGCAGAAAAGCAAGTAAAAGAGTCTGAGTTAGGTAATTGAAAGTAATAATAGAAAATTAGAAAGAGAGATAAGATTTGTGAGAAAAGTGAAGTGGAAAAGTAAGTAAAAGAGTCCTGAGTTAGGTAATTGAAAGTAATAATAGAAAATGAGAAAGAGAGATAAGATTTGTGAGAAAAGTGAAATAGAAAAGCAAGTAAAAGAGTCTGAGTGAGGTAATTGAAAGTAATAATAGAAAATGAGAAAGAGAGATAAGATTTGTGAGAAAAGTGAAATAGAAAAGCAAGTAAAAGAGTCTGAGTTAGGTAATTGAAAGTAATAATAGAAAATGAGAAAGAGAGATAAGATTTGTGAGAAAAGTGAAATAGAAAAGCAAGTAAAAGAGTCTGAGTTAGGTAATTGAAAGTAATAATAGAAAATGAGAAAGAGAGATAAGATTTGTGAGAAAAGTGAAGTGGAAAAGTAAGTAAAAGAGTCTGAGTTAGGTAATTGAAAGTAATAATAGAAAATGAGAAAGAGAGATAAGATTTGTGAGAAAAGTGAAATAGAAAAGCAAGTAAAAGAGTCTGAGTTAGGTAATTGAAAGTAATAATATGAGAGATAAGATTTGTGAGAAAAGTGAAGTAGAAAAGCAAGTAAAAGAGTCTAAGTGAGGTAATTGAAAGTAATAATAGAAAATTAGAAAGAGAGATAAGATTTGTGAGAAAAGTGAAGTGGAAAAAGCAAGTAAAAGAGTCTGAGTTAGGTAATTGAAAGTAATAATAGAAAATGAGAAAGAGAGATAAGATTTGTGAGAAAAGTGAAGCAGAAAAGCAAGTAAAAGAGTCTGAGTTAGGTAATTGAAAGTAATAATAGAAAATTAGAAAGAGAGATAAGATTTGTGAGAAAAGTGAAGTGGAAAAGTAAGTAAAAGAGTCTGAGTTAGGTAATTGAAAGTAATAATAGAAAATGAGAAAGAGAGATAAGATTTGTGAGAAAAGTGAAATAGAAAAGCAAGTAAAAAGAGTCTGAGTTAGGTAATTGAAAGTAATAATATGAGAGATAAGATTTGTGAGAAAAGTGAAGTAGAAAAGCAAGTAAAAGAGTCTAAGTGAGGTAATTGAAAGTAATAATAGAAAATTAGAAAGAGAGATAAGATTTGTGAGAAAAGTGAAGTGGAAAAGCAAGTAAAAGAGTCTGAGTTAGGTAATTGAAAGTAATAATAGAAAATGAGAAAGAGAGATAAGATTTGTGAGAAAAGTGAAATAGAAAAGCAAGTAAAATAGTCCGAGTTAGGGTAATTGAAAGTAATAATAGAAAATGAGAAAGAGAGATAAGATTTGTGAGAAAAGTGAAATAGAAAAGCAAGTAAAAGAGTCTGAGTTAGGTAATTGAAAGTAATAATAGAAAATGAGAAAGAGAGATAAGATTTGTGAGAAAAGTGAAGTGGAAAAGCAAGTAAAAGAGTCTGAGTTAGGTAATTGAAAGTAATAATAGAAAATTAGAAAGAGAGATAAGATTTGTGAGAAAAGTGAAATAGAAAAGCAAGTAAAAGAGTCTGAGTTCGGTAATTGAAAGTAATAATATGAGAGATAAGATTTGTGAGAAAATTGAAGTAGAAAAGCAAGTAAAAGAGTCTGAGTTCGGTAATTGAAAGTAATAATATGAGAGATAAGATTTGTGAGAAAAGTGAAGTGAAAAAGTAAGTAAAAGAGTCTGAGTTAGGTAATTGAAAGTAATAATAGAAAATGAGAAAGAGAGATAAGATTTGTGAGAAAAGTTGAAGTGGGAAAAGTAAGTAAAAGAGTCTGAGTTCGGTAATTGAAAGTAATAATAGAAAATGAGAAAGAGAGATAAGATTTGTGAGAAAAGTGAAGTAGAAAAGCAAGTAAAAGAGTCTGAGTGAGGTAATTGAAAGTAATAATAGAAAATTAGAAAGAGAGATAAGATTTGTGAGAAAAGTGAAGTGGAAAAGCAAGTAAAAGAGTCTGAGTGAGGTAATTGAAAGTAATAATAGAAAATGAGAAAGAGAGATAAGATTTGTGAGAAAAGTGAAGTGAAAAGCAAGTAAAAGAGTCTGAGTTAGGTAATTGAAAGTAATAATAGAAAATGAGAAAGAGAGATAAGATTTGTGAGAAAAGTGAAGCAGAAAAGCAAGTAAAAGAGTCTGAGTTAGGTAATTGAAAGTAATAATAGAAAATGAGAAAGAGAGATAAGATTTGTGAGAAAAGTGAAGTGGAAAAGTAAGTAAAAGAGTCTGAGTTAGGTAATTGAAAGTAATAATAGAAAATGAGAAAGAGAGATAAGATTTGTGAGAAAAGTGAAATAGAAAAGCAAGTAAAAAGAGGTCTGAGTTAGGTAATTGAAAGTAATAATATGAGAGATAAGATTTGTGAGAAAAGTGAAGTGGAAAAGCAAGTAAAAGAGTCTGAGTTAGGTAATTGAAAGTAATAATAGAAAATGAGAAAGAGAGATAAGATTTGTGAGAAAAGTGAAGTGGAAAAGCAAGTAAAATAGTCTGAGTTAGGTAATTGAAAGTAATAATAGAAAATGAGAAAGAGAGATAAGATTTGTGAGAAAAGTGAAGTGGAAAAGCAAGTAAAAGAGTCTGAGTTAGGTAATTGAAAGTAATAATAGAAAATGAGAAAGAGAGATAAGATTTGTGAGAAAAGTGAAATAGAAAAGCAAGTAAAAGAGTCCTGAGTTAGGTAATTGAAAGTAATAATATGAGAGATAAGATTTGTGAGAAAAGTGAAGTAGAAAAGCAAGTAAAAGAGTCTAAGTGAGGTAATTGAAAGTAATAATAGAAAATTAGAAAGAGAGATAAGATTTGTGAGAAAAGTGAAGTAGAAAAGCAAGTAAAAGAGTCTGAGTTAGGTAATTGAAAGTAATAATAGAAAATTAGAAAGAGAGATAAGATTTGTGAGAAAAGTGAAGTGGAAAAAGTAAGTAAAAGAGTCTGAGTTAGGTAATTGAAAGTAATAATAGAAAATTAGAAAGAGAGATAAGATTTGTGAGAAAAGTGAAGTGGAAAAAGCAAGTAAAAGAGTCTGAGTTAGGTAATTGAAAGTAATAATAGAAAATGAGAAAGAGAGATAAGATTTGTGAGAAAAGTGAAGTAGAAAAGGCAAGTAAAAGAGTCTGAGTTAGGTAATTGAAAGTAATAATATGAGAGATAAGATTTGTGAGAAAAGTGAAGTAGAAAAGCAAGTAAAAGAGTCTAAGTGAGGTAATTGAAAGTAATAATAGAAAATTAGAAAGAGAGATAAGATTTGTGAGAAAAGTGAAGTGGAAAAGCAAGGTAAAAGAGTCTGAGTTAGGTAATTGAAAGTAATAATAGAAAATTAGAAAGAGAGATAAGATTTGTGAGAAAAGTGAAGTGGAAAAGTAAGTAAAAGAGTCTGAGTTAGGTAATTGAAAGTAATAATAGAAAATGAGAAAGAGAGATAAGATTTGTGAGAAAAGTGAAGTGGAAAAGCAAGTAAAATAGTCTGAGTTAGGTAATTGAAAGTAATAATAGAAAATGAGAAAGAGAGATAAGATTTGTGAGAAAAGTGAAATAGAAAAGCAAGTAAAAGAGTCTGAGTTAGGTAATTGAAAGTAATAATAGAAAATGAGAAAGAGAGATAAGATTTGTGAGAAAAGTGAAGTGGAAAAGTAAGTAAAAGAGTCTGAGTTAGGTAATTGAAAGTAATAATAGAAAATGAGAAAGAGAGATAAGATTTGTGAGAAAAGTGAAGTGGAAAAGCAAGTAAAAGAGTCTGAGTTAGGTAATTGAAAGTAATAATAGAAAATGAGAAAGAGAGATAAGATTTGTGAGAAAAGTGAAATAGAAAAGCAAGTAAAAGAGTCTGAGTTAGGTAATTGAAAGTAATAATATGAGAGATAAGATTTGTGAGAAAAGTGAAGTGGAAAAGCAAGTAAAAGAGTCTGAGTTAGGTAATTGAAAGTAATAATAGAAAATTAGAAAGAGAGATAAGATTTGTGAGAAAAGTGAAGTGGAAAAGTAAGTAAAAGAGTCTGAGTTAGGTAATTGAAAGTAATAATAGAAAATGAGAAAGAGAGATAAGATTTGTGAGAAAAGTGAAGTGGAAAAGCAAGTAAAATAGTCTGAGTTAGGTAATTGAAAGTAATAATAGAAAATGAGAAAGAGAGATAAGATTTGTGAGAAAAGTGAAATAGAAAAGCAAGTAAAAGAGTCTGAGTTAGGTAATTGAAAGTAATAATAGAAAATGAGAAAGAGAGATAAGATTTGTGAGAAAAGTGAAGTGGAAAAGTAAGTAAAAGAGTCTGAGTTAGGTAATTGAAAGTAATAATAGAAAATGAGAAAGAGAGATAAGATTTGTGAGAAAAGTGAAGTGGAAAAGCAAGTAAAAGAGTCTGAGTTAGGTAATTGAAAGTAATAATAGAAAATGAGAAAGAGAGATAAGATTTGTGAGAAAAGTGAAATAGAAAAGCAAGTAAAAGAGTCTGAGTTAGGTAATTGAAAGTAATAATAGAAAATGAGAAAGAGAGATAAGATTTGTGAGAAAAGTGAAGTAGAAAAGCAAGTAAAAGAGTCTGAGTGAGGTAATTGAAAGTAATAATAGAAAATTAGAAAGAGAGATAAGATTTGTGAGAAAAGTGAAGTGGAAAAGCAAGTAAAAGAGTCTGAGTTAGGTAATTGAAAGTAATAATAGAAAATGAGAAAGAGAGATAAGATTTGTGAGAAAAGTGAAATAGAAAAGCAAGTAAAATAGTCTGAGTTAGGTAATTGAAAGTAATAATAGAAAATGAGAAAGAGAGATAAGATTTGTGAGAAAAGTGAAATAGAAAAGCAAGTAAAAGAGTCTGAGTTAGGTAATTGAAAGTAATAATAGAAAATGAGAAAGAGAGATAAGATTTGTGAGAAAAGTGAAGCAGAAAAGCAAGTAAAAGAGTCTGAGTTAGGTAATTGAAAGTAATAATAGAAAATGAGAAAGAGAGATAAGATTTGTGAGAAAAGTGAAGTAGAAAAGCAAGTAAAAGAGTCTGAGTTAGGTAATTGAAAGTAATAATAGAAAATTAGAAAGAGAGATAAGATTTGTGAGAAAAGTGAAGTAGAAAAGTAAGTAAAAGAGTCTGAGTTAGGTAATTGAAAGTAATAATATGAGAGATAAGATTTGTGAGAAAAGTGAAGTAGAAAAGCAAGTAAAAGAGTCTGAGTTCGGTAATTGAAAGTAATAATATTAGAGATAAGATTTCTAAGAAAAGTGAAGTAGAAAAGCAAGTAAAAGAGTCTGAGTTAGGTAATTGAAAGTAATAATAGAAAATGAGAAAGAGAGATAAGATTTGTGAGAAAAGTGAAGTAGAAAAGCAAGTAAAAGAGTCTGAGTTCGGTAATTGAAAGTAATAATAGAAAATGAGAAAGAGAGATAAGATTTGTGAGAAAAGTGAAGTGGAAAAGCAAGTAAAAGAGTCTGAGTTCGGTAATTGAAAGTAATAATAGAAAATGAGAAAGAGAGATATGATTTGTGAGAAAAGTGAAGTAGAAAAGCAAGTAAAAGAGTCTGAGTTCGGTAATTGAAAGTAATAATATGAGAGATAAGATTTGTGAGAAAAGTGAAGTAGAAAAGCAAGTAAAAGAGTCTGAGTGAGGTAATTGAAAGTAATATTAGAAAATTAGAAAGAGAGATAAGATTTGTGAGAAAAGTGAAGTGGAAAAGCAAGTAAAAGAGTCTGAGTTAGGTAATTGAAAGTAATAATAGAAAATGAGAAAGAGAGATAAGATTTGTGAGAAAAGTGAAATAGAAAAGCAAGTAAAAGAGTCTGAGTTAGGTAATTGAAAGTAATAATAGAAAATGAGAAAGAGAGATAAGATTTGTGAGAAAAGTGAAGTGGAAAAGCAAGTAAAAGAGTCTGAGTTAGGTAATTGAAAGTAATAATAGAAAATGAGAGAGAGATAAGATTTGTGAGAAAAGTGAAATAGAAAAGCAAGTAAAAGAGTCTGAGTTAGGTAATTGAAAGTAATAATAGAAAATGAGAAAGAGAGATAAGATTTGTGAGAAAAGTGAAGTGGAAAAGTAAGTAAAAGAGTCTGAGTTAGGTAATTGAAAGTAATAATAGAAAATGAGAAAGAGAGATAAGATTTGTGAGAAAAGTGAAGTGGAAAAGCAAGTAAAAGAGTCTGAGTGAGGTAATTGAAAGTAATAATAGAAAATGAGAAAGAGAGATAAGAGTTTGTGAGAAAAGTGAAGTAGAAAAGTAAGTAAAAGAGTCTGAGTGAGGTAATTGAAAGTAATAATAGAAAATGAGAAAGAGAGATAAGATTTGTGAGAAAAGTGAAGTAGAAAAGCAAGTAAAAGAGTCTGAGTTAGGTAATTGAAAGTAATAATAGAAAATGAGAAAGAGAGATAAGATTTGTGAGAAAAGTGAAGTGGAAAAGTAAGTAAAAGAGTCTGAGTTAGGTAATTGAAAGTAATAATAGAAAATGAGAAAGAGAGATAAGATTTGTGAGAAAAGTGAAGTGGAAAAGCAAGTAAAAGAGTCTGAGTGAGGTAATTGAAAGTAATAATAGAAAATGAGAAAGAGAGATAAGATTTGTGAGAAAAGTGAAGTAGAAAAGTAAGTAAAAGAGTCTGAGTGAGGTAATTGAAAGTAATAATAGAAAATGAGAAAGAGAGATAAGATTTGTGAGAAAAGTGAAGTAGAAAAGCAAGTAAAAGAGTCTGAGTTAGGTAATTGAAAGTAATAATAGAAAATGAGAAAGAGAGATAAGATTTGTGAGAAAAGTGAAGTGGAAAAGTAAGTAAAAGAGTCTGAGTTAGGTAATTGAAAGTAATAATAGAAAATGAGAAAGAGAGATAAGATTTGTGAGAAAAGTGAAGTAGAAAAGCAAGTAAAAGAGTCTGAGTGAGGTAATTGAAAGTAATAATAGAAAATTAGAAAGAGAGATAAGATTTGTGAGAAAAGTGAAGTGGAAAAGCAAGTAAAAGAGTCTGAGTGAGGTAATTGAAAGTAATAATAGAAAATGAGAAAGAGAGATAAGATTTGTGAGAAAAGTGAAGTAGAAAAGCAAGTAAAAGAGTCTGAGTTAGGTAATTGAAAGTAATAATAGAAAATGAGAAAGAGAGATAAGATTTGTGAGAAAAGTGAAGTGGAAAAGTAAGTAAAAGAGTCTGAGTTAGGTAATTGAAAGTAATAATAGAAAATGAGAAAGAGAGATAAGATTTGTGAGAAAAGTGAAGTAGAAAAGCAAGTAAAAGAGTCTGAGTTCGGTAATTGAAAGTAATAATATGAGAGATAAGATTTGTGAGAAAAGTGAAGTAGAAAAGCAAGTAAAAGAGTCTGAGTGAGGTAATTGAAAGTAATAATAGAAAATTAGAAAGAGAGATAAGATTTGTGAGAAAAGTGAAGTGGAAAAGCAAGTAAAAGAGTCTGAGTTAGGTAATTGAAAGTAATAATAGAAAATGAGAAAGAGAGATAAGATTTGTGAGAAAAGTGAAATAGAAAAGCAAGTAAAAGAGTCTGAGTTAGGTAATTGAAAGTAATAATAGAAAATGAGAAAGAGAGATAAGATTTGTGAGAAAAGTGAAGTGGAAAAGCAAGTAAAAGAGTCTGAGTTAGGTAATTGAAAGTAATAATAGAAAATGAGAAAGAGAGATAAGATTTGTGAGAAAAGTGAAATAGAAAAGCAAGTAAAAGAGTCTGAGTTAGGTAATTGAAAGTAATAATAGAAAATGAGAAAGAGAGATAAGATTTGTGAGAAAAGTGAAGTAGAAAAGCAAGTAAAAGAGTCTGAGTTAGGTAATTGAAAGTAATAATAGAAAATGAGAAAGAGAGATAAGATTTGTGAGAAAAGTGAAGTAGAAAAGCAAGTAAAATCGTCTGAGTTAGGTAATTGAAAGTAATAATAGAAAATGAGATTTGTGAAGAGAGATAAGATTTCTAAGAAAAGTGAAGTAGAAAAGCAAGTAAAAGAGTCTGAGTTAGGTAATTGAAAGTAATAATAGAAAATGAGAAAGAGAGATAAGATTTGTGAGAAAAGTGAAATAGAAAAGCAAGTAAAAGAGTCTGAGTTAGGTAATTGAAAGTAATAATATGAGAGATAAGATTTGTGAGAAAAGTGAAGTAGAAAAGCAAGTAAAAGAGTCTGAGTGAGGTAATTGAAAGTAATAATAGAAAATTAGAAAGAGAGATAAGATTTGTGAGAAAAGTGAAGTGGAAAAGCAAGTAAAAGAGTCTGAGTTAGGTAATTGAAAGTAATAATAGAAAATGAGAAAGAGAGATAAGATTTGTGAGAAAAGTGAAATAGAAAAGCAAGTAAAAGAGTCTGAGTTAGGTAATTGAAAGTAATAATAGAAAATTAGAAAGAGAGATAAGATTTGTGAGAAAAGTGAAGTAGAAAAGTAAGTAAAAGAGTCTGAGTTAGGTAATTGAAAGTAATAATATGAGAGATAAGATTTGTGAGAAAAGTGAAGTAGAAAAGCAAGTAAAAGAGTCTGAGTTAGGTAATTGAAAGTAATAATAGAAAATGAGAAAGAGAGATAAGATTTGTGAGAAAAGTGAAGTAGAAAAGCAAGTAAAATCGTCTGAGTTAGGTAATTGAAAGTAATAATAGAAAATGAGAAAGAGAGATAAGATTTCTAAGAAAAGTGAAGTAGAAAAGCAAGTAAAAGAGTCTGAGTTAGGTAATTGAAAGTAATAATAGAAAATGAGAAAGAGAGATAAGATTTGTGAGAAAAGTGAAGTGGAAAAGTAAGTAAAAGAGTCTGAGTTAGGTAATTGAAAGTAATAATAGAAAATGAGAAAGAGAGATAAGATTTGTGAGAAAAGTGAAATAGAAAAGCAAGTAAAAGAGTCTGAGTTAGGTAATTGAAAGTAATAATATGAGAGATAAGATTTGTGAGAAAAGTGAAGTAGAAAAGCAAGTAAAAGAGTCTGAGTGAGGTAATTGAAAGTAATAATAGAAAATTAGAAAGAGAGATAAGATTTGTGAGAAAAGTGAAGTGGAAAAGCAAGTAAAAGAGTCTGAGTTAGGTAATTGAAAGTAATAATAGAAAATGAGAAAGAGAGATAAGATTTGTGAGAAAAGTGAAGTAGAAAAGCAAGTAAAATAGTCTGAGTTAGGTAATTGAAAGTAATAATAGAAAATGAGAAAGAGAGATAAGATTTGTGAGAAAAGTGAAATAGAAAAGCAAGTAAAAGAGTCTGAGTGAGGTAATTGAAAGTAATAATAGAAAATTAGAAAGAGAGATAAGATTTGTGAGAAAAGTGAAGTAGAAAAGCAAGTAAAAGAGTCTGAGTTCGGTAATTGAAAGTAATAATATGAGAGATAAGATTTGTGAGAAAAGTGAAGTAGAAAAGCAAGTAAAATAGTCTGAGTTAGGTAATTGAAAGTAATAATAGAAAATGAGAAAGAGAGATAAGATTTGTGAGAAAAGTGAAATAGAAAAGCAAGTAAAAGAGTCTGAGTTAGGTAATTGAAAGTAATAATAGAAAATGAGAAAGAGAGATAAGATTTGTGAGAAAAGTGAAGTAGAAAAGCAAGTAAAAGAGTCTGAGTTAGGTAATTGAAAGTAATAATATGAGAGATAAGATTTGTGAGAAAAGTGAAGTAGAAAAGCAAGTAAAAGAGTCTGAGTTCGGTAATCGAAAGTAATAATATGAGAGATAAGATTTGTGAGAAAAGTGAAGTAGAAAAGCAAGTAAAAGAGTCTGAGTTCGGTAATTGAAAGTAATAATATGAGAGATAAGATTTGTGAGAAAAGTGAAGTGGAAAAGCAAGTAAAATAGTCTGAGTTAGGTAATTGAAAGTAATAATAGAAAATGAGAAAGAGAGATAAGATTTGTGAGAAAAGTGAAGTGGAAAAGCAAGTAAAAGAGTCTGAGTTAGGTAATTGAAAGTAATAATAGAAAATGAGAAAGAGAGATAAGATTTGTGAGAAAAGTGAAATAGAAAAGCAAGTAAAAGAGTCTGAGTTCGGTAATTGAAAGTAATAATAGAAAATTAGAAAGAGAGATAAGATTTGTGAGAAAAGTGAAGTGGAAAAGCAAGTAAAATAGTCTGAGTTAGGTAATTGAAAGTAATAATAGAAAATGAGAAAGAGAGATAAGATTTGTGAGAAAAGTGAAGTGGAAAAGCAAGTAAAATAGTCTGAGTTAGGTAATTGAAAGTAATAATAGAAAATGAGAAAGAGAGATAAGATTTGTGAGAAAAGTGAAATAGAAAAGCAAGTAAAAGAGTCTGAGTTAGGTAATTGAAAGTAATAATAGAAAATTAGAAAGAGAGATAAGATTTGTGAGAAAAGTGAAGTGGAAAAGCAAGTAAAAGAGTCTGAGTTAGGTAATTGAAAGTAATAATAGAAAATGAGAAAGAGAGATAAGATTTGTGAGAAAAGTGAAGTGGAAAAGCAAGTAAAAGAGTCTGAGTGAGGTAATTGAAAGTAATAATAGAAAATGAGAAAGAGAGATAAGATTTGTGAGAAAAGTGAAGTAGAAAAGCAAGTAAAAGAGTCTGAGTTAGGTAATTGAAAGTAATAATAGAAAATGAGAAAGAGAGATAAGATTTGTGAGAAAAGTGAAGTGGAAAAGCAAGTAAAAGAGTCTGAGTTAGGTAATTGAAAGTAATAATATGAGAGATAAGATTTGTGAGAAAAGTGAAGTAGAAAAGCAAGTAAAAGAGTCTGAGTTCGGTAATTGAAAGTAATAATATGAGAGATAAGATTTGTGAGAAAAGTGAAGTGGAAAAGTAAGTAAAAGAGTCTGAGTTCGGTAATTGAAAGTAATAATAGAAAATGAGAAAGAGAGATAAGATTTGTGAGAAAAGTGAAGTAGAAAAGCAAGTAAAATAGTCTGAGTTAGGTAATTGAAAGTAATAATAGAAAATGAGAAAGAGAGATAAGATTTGTGAGAAAAGTGAGGTAGAAAAGCAAGTAAAATAGTCTGAGTTAGGTAATTGAAAGTAATAATAGAAAATGAGAAAGAGAGATAAGATTTGTGAGAAAAGTGAAATAGAAAAGCAAGTAAAAGAGTCTGAGTTAGGTAATTGAAAGTAATAATATGAGAGATAAGATTTGTGAGAAAAGTGAAGTAGAAAAGCAAGTAAAAGAGTCTGAGTGAGGTAATTGAAAGTAATAATAGAAAATTAGAAAGAGAGATAAGATTTGTGAGAAAAGTTAAGTGGAAAAGTAAGTAAAAGAGTCTGAGTTAGGTAATTGAAAGTAATAATATGAGAGATAAGATTTGTGAGAAAAGTGAAGTAGAAAAGCAAGTAAAAGAGTCTGAGTGAGGTAATTGAAAGTAATAATAGAAAATTAGAAAGAGAGATAAGATTTGTGAGAAAAGTGAAGTGGAAAAGTAAGTAAAAGAGTCTGAGTTAGGTAATTGAAAGTAATTATAGAAAATGAGAAAGAGAGATAAGATTTGTGAGAAAAGTGAAATAGAAAAGCAAGTAAAAGAGTCTGAGTTAGGTAATTGAAAGTAATAATATGAGAGATAAGATTTGTGAGAAAAGTGAAGTAGAAAAGCAAGTAAAAGAGTCTGAGTTCGGTAATTGAAAGTAATAATAGAAAATTAGAAAGAGAGATAAGATTTGTGAGAAAAGTGAAATAGAAAAGCAAGTAAAAGAGTCTGAGTTAGGTAATTGAAAGTAATAATATGAGAGATAAGATTTGTGAGAAAAGTGAAGTGGAAAAGCAAGTAAAAGAGTCTGAGTTCGGTAATTGAAAGTAATAATAGAAAATTAGAAAGAGAGATAAGATTTGTGAGAAAAGTGAAGTGGAAAAGCAAGTAAAAGAGTCTGAGTTAGGTAATTGAAAGTAATAATAGAAAATGAGAAAGAGAGATAAGATTTGTGAGAAAAGTGAAGTAGAAAAGCAAGTAAAAGAGTCTGAGTTCGGTAATTGAAAGTAATAATAGAAAATTAGAAAGAGAGATAAGATTTGTGAGAAAAGTGAAGTGGAAAAGCAAGTAAAAGAGTCTGAGTTAGGTAATTGAAAGTAATAATAGAAAATGAGAAAGAGAGATAAGATTTGTGAGAAAAGTGAAATAGAAAAGCAAGTAAAAGAGTCTGAGTGAGGTAATTGAAAGTAATAATAGAAAATGAGAAAGAGAGATAAGATTTGTGAGAAAAGTGAAGTAGAAAAGTAAGTAAAAGAGTCTGAGTGAGGTAATTGAAAGTAATAATAGAAAATGAGAAAGAGAGATAAGATTTGTGAGAAAAGTGAAATAGAAAAGCAAGTAAAAGAGTCTGAGTTCGGTAATTGAAAGTAATAATAGAAAATGAGAAAGAGAGATAAGATTTGTGAGAAAAGTGAAGTGGAAAAGCAAGTAAAAGAGTCTGAGTTAGGTAATTGAAAGTAATAATAGAAAATGAGAAAGAGAGATAAGATTTGTGAGAAAAGTGAAGTAGAAAAGCAAGTAAAAGAGTCTGAGTGAGGTAATTGAAAGTAATAATAGAAAATGAGAAAGAGAGATAAGATTTGTGAGAAAAGTGAAGTGGAAAAGCAAGTAAAAGAGTCTGAGTGAGGTAATTGAAAGTAATAATAGAAAATGAGAAAGAGAGATAAGATTTGTGAGAAAAGTGAAGTAGAAAAGTAAGTAAAAGAGTCTGAGTGAGGTAATTGAAAGTAATAATAGAAAATGAGAAAGAGAGATAAGATTTGTGAGAAAAGTGAAGTAGAAAAGCAAGTAAAAGAGTCTGAGTTAGGTAATTGAAAGTAATAATATGAGAGATAAGATTTGTGAGAAAAGTGAAGTAGAAAAGCAAGTAAAAGAGTCTGAGTTCGGTAATTGAAAGTAATAATATGAGAGATAAGATTTGTGAGAAAAGTGAAGTGGAAAAGTAAGTAAAAGAGTCTGAGTTCGGTAATTGAAAGTAATAATAGAAAATGAGAAAGAGAGATAAGATTTGTGAGAAAAGTGAAGTGGAAAAGCAAGTAAAATAGTCTGAGTTAGGTAATTGAAAGTAATAATAGAAAATGAGAAAGAGAGATAAGATTTGTGAGAAAAGTGAAGTAGAAAAGCAAGTAAAAGAGTCTGAGTTAGGTAATTGAAAGTAATAATATGAGAGATAAGATTTGTGAGAAAAGTGAAATAGAAAAGCAAGTAAAAGAGTCTGAGTTAGGTAATTGAAAGTAATAATAGAAAATTAGAAAGAGAGATAAGATTTGTGAGAAAAGTGAAGTGGAAAAGCAAGTAAAAGAGTCTGAGTTAGGTAATTGAAAGTAATAATAGAAAATGAGAAAGAGAGATAAGATTTGTGAGAAAAGTGAAGTGGAAAAGCAAGTAAAAGAGTCTGAGTGAGGTAATTGAAAGTAATAATAGAAAATGAGAAAGAGAGATAAGATTTGTGAGAAAAGTGAAGTAGAAAAGTAAGTAAAAGAGTCTGAGTGAGGTAATTGAAAGTAATAATAGAAAATGAGAAAGAGAGATAAGATTTGTGAGAAAAGTGAAGTAGAAAAGCAAGTAAAAGAGTCTGAGTTAGGTAATTGAAAGTAATAATAGAAAATGAGAAAGAGAGATAAGATTTGTGAGAAAAGTGAAGTGGAAAAGCAAGTAAAAGAGTCTGAGTTAGGTAATTGAAAGTAATAATAGAAAATGAGAAAGAGAGATAAGATTTGTGAGAAAAGTGAAGTAGAAAAGTAAGTAAAAGAGTCTGAGTGAGGTAATTGAAAGTAATAATAGAAAATGAGAAAGAGAGATAAGATTTGTGAGAAAAGTGAAGTAGAAAAGTAAGTAAAAGAGTCTGAGTGAGGTAATTGAAAGTAATAATAGAAAATGAGAAAGAGAGATAAGATTTGTGAGAAAAGTGAAGTGGAAAAGCAAGTAAAAGAGTCTGAGTTAGGTAATTGAAAGTAATAATAGAAAATGAGAAAGAGAGATAAGATTTGTGAGAAAAGTGAAATAGAAAAGCAAGTAAAAGAGTCTGAGTGAGGTAATTGAAAGTAATAATAGAAAATGAGAAAGAGAGATAAGATTTGTGAGAAAAGTGAAGTAGAAAAGCAAGTAAAAGAGTCTGAGTTAGGTAATTGAAAGTAATAATATGAGAGATAAGATTTGTGAGAAAAGTGAAGTAGAAAAGCAAGTAAAAGAGTCTGAGTTCGGTAATTGAAAGTAATAATATGAGAGATAAGATTTGTGAGAAAAGTGAAGTGGAAAAGTAAGTAAAAGAGTCTGAGTTCGGTAATTGAAAGTAATAATATGAGAGATAAGATTTCTAAGAAAAGTGAAGTAGAAAAGCAAGTAAAAGAGTCTGAGTTAGGTAATTGAAAGTAATAATATGAGAGATAAGATTTGTGAGAAAAGTGAAGTAGAAAAGCAAGTAAAAGAGTCTGAGTTAGGTAATTGAAAGTAATAATATGAGAGATAAGATTTGTGAGAAAAGTGAAGTAGAAAAGCAAGTAAAAGAGTCTGAGTTAGGTAATTGAAAGTAATAATATGAGAGATAAGATTTGTGAGAAAAGTGAAGTAGAAAAGCAAGTAAAAGAGTCTGAGTTCGGTAATTGAAAGTAATAATATGAGAGATAAAATTTGTGAGAAAAGTGAAGTGGAAAAGCAAGTAAAAGAGTCTGAGTTAGGTAATTGAAAGTAATAATAGAAAATGAGAAAGAGAGATAAGATTTGTGAGAAAAGTGAAGTGGAAAAGTAAGTAAAAGAGTCTGAGTTCGGTAATTGAAAGTAATAATAGAAAATGAGAAAGAGAGATAAGATTTGTGAGAAAAGTGAAGTGGAAAAGCAAGTAAAATAGTCTGAGTTAGGTAATTGAAAGTAATAATAGAAAATGAGAAAGAGAGATAAGATTTGTGAGAAAAGTGAAATAGAAAAGCAAGTAAAAGAGTCTGAGTTAGGTAATTGAAAGTAATAATAGAAAATTAGAAAGAGAGATAAGATTTGTGAGAAAAGTTAAGTGGAAAAGTAAGTAAAAGAGTCTGAGTTCGGTAATTGAAAGTAATAATAGAAAATGAGAAAGAGAGATAAGATTTGTGAGAAAAGTGAAGTAGAAAAGCAAGTAAAATAGTCTGAGTTAGGTAATTGAAAGTAATAATAGAAAATGAGAAAGAGAGATAAGATTTGTGAGAAAAGTGAAATAGAAAAGCAAGTAAAAGAGTCTGAGTGAGGTAATTGAAAGTAATAATAGAAAATGAGAAAGAGAGATAAGATTTGTGAGAAAAGTGAAGTAGAAAAGCAAGTAAAAGAGTCTGAGTAAGGTAATTGAAAGTAATAATAGAAAATGAGAAAGAGAGATAAGATTTGTGAGAAAAGTGAAGTGGAAAAGCAAGTAAAAGAGTCTGAGTTCGGTAATTGAAAGTAATAATATTAGAGATAAGATTTCTAAGAAAAGTGAAGTAGAAAAGCAAGTAAAAGAGTCTGAGTTAGGTAATTGAAAGTAATAATATGAGAGATAAGATTTGTGAGAAAAGTGAAGTAGAAAAGCAAGTAAAAGAGTCTGAGTTCGGTAATTGAAAGTAATAATAGAAAATGAGAAAGAGAGATAAGATTTGTGAGAAAAGTGAAGTAGAAAAGCAAGTAAAAGAGTCTGAGTTAGGTAATTGAAAGTAATAATAGAAAATTAGAAAGAGAGATAAGATTTGTGAGAAAAGTGAAGTAGAAAAGTAAGTAAAAGAGTCTGAGTTAGGTAATTGAAAGTAATAATATGAGAGATAAGATTTGTGAGAAAAGTGAAGTAGAAAAGCAAGTAAAAGAGTCTGAGTTCGGTAATTGAAAGTAATAATATTAGAGATAAGATTTCTAAGAAAAGTGAAGTAGAAAAGCAAGTAAAAGAGTCTGAGTTAGGTAATTGAAAGTAATAATATGAGAGATAAGATTTGTGAGAAAAGTGAAGTAGAAAAGCAAGTAAAAGAGTCTGAGTTCGGTAATTGAAAGTAATAATAGAAAATGAGAAAGAGAGATAAGATTTGTGAGAAAAGTGAAGTAGAAAAGCAAGTAAAAGAGTCTGAGTTAGGTAATTGAAAGTAATAATAGAAAATTAGAAAGAGAGATAAGATTTGTGAGAAAAGTGAAGTAGAAAAGTAAGTAAAAGAGTCTGAGTTAGGTAATTGAAAGTAATAATATGAGAGATAAGATTTGTGAGAAAAGTGAAGTAGAAAAGCAAGTAAAAGAGTCTGAGTTCGGTAATTGAAAGTAATAATATTAGAGATAAGATTTCTAAGAAAAGTGAAGTAGAAAAGCAAGTAAAAGAGTCTGAGTTAGGTAATTGAAAGTAATAATATGAGAGATAAGATTTGTGAGAAAAGTGAAGTAGAAAAGCAAGTAAAAGAGTCTGAGTTCGGTAATTGAAAGTAATAATATGAGAGATAAGATTTGTGAGAAAAGTGAAGTGGAAAAGTAAGTAAAAGAGTCTGAGTTCGGTAATTGAAAGTAATAATATTAGAGATAAGATTTCTAAGAAAAGTGAAGTAGAAAAGCAAGTAAAAGAGTCTGAGTTAGGTAATTGAAAGTAATAATATGAGAGATAAGATTTGTGAGAAAAGTGAAGTAGAAAAGCAAGTAAAAGAGTCTGAGTTCGGTAATTGAAAGTAATAATAGAAAATGAGAAAGAGAGATAAGATTTGTGAGAAAAGTGAAGTAGAAAAGCAAGTAAAATAGTCTGAGTTAGGTAATTGAAAGTAATAATAGAAAATTAGAAAGAGAGATAAGATTTGTGAGAAAAGTGAAGTAGAAAAGTAAGTAAAAGAGTCTGAGTTAGGTAATTGAAAGTAATAATATGAGAGATAAGATTTGTGAGAAAAGTGAAGTAGAAAAGCAAGTAAAAGAGTCTGAGTTCGGTAATTGAAAGTAATAATATTAGAGATAAGATTTCTAAGAAAAGTGAAGTAGAAAAGCAAGTAAAAGAGTCTGAGTTAGGTAATTGAAAGTAATAATATGAGAGATAAGATTTGTGAGAAAAGTGAAGTAGAAAAGCAAGTAAAAGAGTCTGAGTTCGGTAATTGAAAGTAATAATAGAAAATGAGAAAGAGAGATAAGATTTGTGAGAAAAGTGAAGTAGAAAAGCAAGTAAAAGAGTCTGAGTTAGGTAATTGAAAGTAATAATAGAAAATTAGAAAGAGAGATAAGATTTGTGAGAAAAGTGAAGTAGAAAAGTAAGTAAAAGAGTCTGAGTTAGGTAATTGAAAGTAATAATATGAGAGATAAGATTTGTGAGAAAAGTGAAGTAGAAAAGCAAGTAAAAGAGTCTGAGTTCGGTAATTGAAAGTAATAATATGAGAGATAAGATTTGTGAGAAAAGTGAAGTAGAAAAGCAAGTAAAAGAGTCTGAGTTCGGTAATTGAAAGTAATAATATGAGAGATAAGATTTGTGAGAAAATTGAAGTAGAAAAGCGAGTAAAAGAGTCTGAGTTCGGTAATTGAAAGTAATAATATGAGAGATAAGATTTGTGAGAAAAGTGAAGTGAAAAAGTAAGTAAAAGAGTCTGAGTTCGGTAATTGAAAGTAATAATATTAGAGATAAGATTTCTAAGAAAAGTGAAGTGGAAAAGCAAGTAAAAGAGTCTGAGTTAGGTAATTGAAAGTAATAATAGAAAATGAGAAAGAGAGATAAGATTTGTGAGAAAAGTGAAGCAGAAAAGCAAGTAAAAGAGTCTGAGTTAGGTAATTGAAAGTAATAATAGAAAATTAGAAAGAGAGATAAGATTTGTGAGAAAAGTGAAGTGGAAAAGTAAGTAAAAGAGTCTGAGTTAGGTAATGAAAGTAATAATAGAAAATGAGAAAGAGAGATAAGATTTGTGAGAAAAGTGAAATAGAAAAGCAAGTAAAAGAGTCTGAGTTAGGTAATTGAAAGTAATAATATGAGAGATAAGATTTGTGAGAAAAGTGAAGTAGAAAAGCAAGTAAAAGAGTCTAAGTGAGGTAATTGAAAGTAATAATAGAAAATTAGAAAGAGAGATAAGATTTGTGAGAAAAGTGAAGTGGAAAAGCAAGTAAAAGAGTCTGAGTTAGGTAATTGAAAGTAATAATAGAAAATGAGAAAGAGAGATAAGATTTGTGAGAAAAGTGAAATAGAAAAGCAAGTAAAATAGTCCGAGTTAGGTAATTGAAAGTAATAATAGAAAATGAGAAAGACAGATAAGATTTGTGAGAAAAGTGAAATAGAAAAGCAAGTAAAAGAGTCTGAGTTAGGTAATTGAAAGTAATAATAGAAAATGAGAAAGAGAGATAAGATTTGTGAGAAAAGTGAAGTGGAAAAGCAAGTAAAAGAGTCTGAGTTAGGTAATTGAAAGTAATAATAGAAAATTAGAAAGAGAGATAAGATTTGTGAGAAAAGTGAAGTAGAAAAGCAAGTAAAAATAGTCTGAGTTAGGTAATTGAAAGTAATAATAGAAAATGAGAAAGAGAGATAAGATTTGTGAGAAAAGTGAAATAGAAAAGCAAGTAAAAGAGTCTGAGTGAGGTAATTGAAAGTAATAATATGAGAGATAAGATTTGTGAGAAAAGTGAAGTAGAAAAGCAAGTAAAAGAGTCTAAGTGAGGTAATTGAAAGTAATAATAGAAAATGAGAAAGAGAGATAAGATTTGTGAGAAAAGTGAAGTGGAAAAGTAAGTAAAAGAGTCTGAGTTAGGTAATTGAAAGTAATAATAGAAAATGAGAAAGAGAGATAAGATTTGTGAGAAAAGTGAAATAGAAAAGCAAGTAAAAGAGTCTGAGTTAGGTAATTGAAAGTAATAATATGAGAGATAAGATTTGTGAGAAAAGTGAAGTAGAAAAGCAAGTAAAAGAGTCTAAGTGAGGTAATTGAAAGTAATAATAGAAAATTAGAAAGAGAGATAAGATTTGTGAGAAAAGTGAAGTGAAAAGCAAGTAAAAGAGTCTGAGTTAGGTAATTGAAAGTAATAATAGAAAATGAGAAAGACAGATAAGATTTGTGAGAAAAGTGAAGCAGAAAAGCAAGTAAAAGAGTCTGAGTTAGGTAATTGAAAGTAATAATAGAAAATGAGAAAGAGAGATAAGATTTGTGAGAAAAGTGAAATAGAAAAGCAAGTAAAAGAGTCTGAGTTAGGTAATTGAAAGTAATAATAGAAAATGAGAAAGAGAGATAAGATTTGTGAGAAAAGTGAAATAGAAAAGCAAGTAAAAGAGTCTGAGTTAGGTAATTGAAAGTAATAATATGAGAGATAAGATTTGTGAGAAAAGTGAAGTAGAAAAGCAAGTAAAAGAGTCTGAGTTAGGTAATTGAAAGTAATAATAGAAAATGAGAAAGAGAGATAAGATTTGTGAGAAAAGTGAAATAGAAAAGCAAGTAAAAGAGTCTGAGTTAGGTAATTGAAAGTAATAATATGAGAGATAAGATTTGTGAGAAAAGTGAAGTAGAAAAGCAAGTAAAAGAGTCTAAGTGAGGTAATTGAAAGTAATAATAGAAAATTAGAAAGAGAGATAAGATTTGTGAGAAAAGTGAAGTGAAAAGCAAGTAAAAGAGTCTGAGTTAGGTAATTGAAAGTAATAATAGAAAATGAGAAAGAGAGATAAGATTTGTGAGAAAAGTGAAGCAGAAAAGCAAGTAAAAGAGTCTGAGTTAGGTAATTGAAAGTAATAATAGAAAATGAGAAAGAGAGATAAGATTTGTGAGAAAAGTGAAGTGGAAAAGTAAGTAAAAGAGTCTGAGTTAGGTAATTGAAAGTAATAATAGAAAATGAGAAAGAGAGATAAGATTTGTGAGAAAAGTGAAATAGAAAAGCAAGTAAAAGAGTCTGAGTTAGGTAATTGAAAGTAATAATATGAGAGATAAGATTTGTGAGAAAAGTGAAGTGGAAAAGCAAGTAAAAGAGTCTGAGTTAGGTAATTGAAAGTAATAATAGAAAATGAGAAAGAGAGATAAGATTTGTGAGAAAAGTGAAATAGAAAAGCAAGTAAAAGAGTCTGAGTGAGGTAATTGAAAGTAATAATAGAAAATTAGAAAGAGAGATAAGATTTGTGAGAAAAGTGAAATAGAAAAGCAAGTAAAAGAGTCTGAGTTAGGTAATTGAAAGTAATAATAGAAAATGAGAAAGAGAGATAAGATTTGTGAGAAAAGTGAAGCAGAAAAGCAAGTAAAAGAGTCTGAGTTAGGTAATTGAAAGTAATAATAGAAAATGAGAAAGAGAGATAAGATTTGTGAGAAAAGTGAAGTGGAAAAGTAAGTAAAAGAGTCTGAGTTAGGTAATTGAAAGTAATAATAGAAAATGAGAAAGAGAGATAAGATTTGTGAGAAAAGTGAAGTAGAAAAGCAAGTAAAAGAGTCTGAGTTCGGTAATTGAAAGTAATAATATGAGAGATAAGATTTGTGAGAAAAGTGAAGTAGAAAAGCAAGTAAAAGAGTCTGAGTTAGGTAATTGAAAGTAATAATAGAAAATGAGAAAGAGAGATAAGATTTGTGAGAAAAGTGAAATAGAAAAGCAAGTAAAAGAGTCTGAGTTAGGTAATTGAAAGTAATAATAGAAAATGAGAAAGAGAGATAAGATTTGTGAGAAAAGTGAAGTGGAAAAGTAAGTAAAAGAGTCTGAGTTAGGTAATTGAAAGTAATAATAGAAAATGAGAAAGAGAGATAAGATTTGTGAGAAAAGTGAAATAGAAAAGCAAGTAAAAGAGTCTGAGTGAGGTAATTGAAAGTAATAATAGAAAATGAGAAAGAGAGATAAGATTTGTGAGAAAAGTGAAATAGAAAAGCAAGTAAAAGAGTCTGAGTTAGGTAATTGAAAGTAATAATAGAAAATGAGAAAGAGAGATAAGATTTGTGAGAAAAGTGAAATAGAAAAGCAAGTAAAAGAGTCTGAGTTAGGTAATTGAAAGTAATAATATGAGAGATAAGATTTGTGAGAAAAGTGAAGTAGAAAAGCAAGTAAAAGAGTCTAAGTGAGGTAATTGAAAGTAATAATAGAAAATTAGAAAGAGAGATAAGATTTGTGAGAAAAGTGAAGTGGAAAAGCAAGTAAAAGAGTCTGAGTTAGGTAATTGAAAGTAATAATAGAAAATGAGAAAGAGAGATAAGATTTGTGAGAAAAGTGAAGCAGAAAAGCAAGTAAAAGAGTCTGAGTTAGGTAATTGAAAGTAATAATAGAAAATTAGAAAGAGAGATAAGATTTGTGAGAAAAGTGAAGTGGAAAAGTAAGTAAAAGAGTCTGAGTTAGGTAATTGAAAGTAATAATAGAAAATGAGAAAGAGAGATAAGATTTGTGAGAAAAGTGAAATAGAAAAGCAAGTAAAAGAGTCTGAGTTAGGTAATTGAAAGTAATAATATGAGAGATAAGATTTGTGAGAAAAGTGAAGTAGAAAAGCAAGTAAAAGAGTCTAAGTGAGGTAATTGAAAGTAATAATAGAAAATTAGAAAGAGAGATAAGATTTGTGAGAAAAGTGAAGTGGAAAAGCAAGTAAAAGAGTCTGAGTTAGGTAATTGAAAGTAATAATAGAAAATGAGAAAGAGAGATAAGATTTGTGAGAAAAGTGAAATAGAAAAGCAAGTAAAATAGTCCGAGTTAGGTAATTGAAAGTAATAATAGAAAATGAGAAAGACAGATAAGATTTGTGAGAAAAGTGAAATAGAAAAGCAAGTAAAAGAGTCTGAGTTAGGTAATTGAAAGTAATAATAGAAAATGAGAAAGAGAGATAAGATTTGTGAGAAAAGTGAAGTGGAAAAGCAAGTAAAAGAGTCTGAGTTAGGTAATTGAAAGTAATAATAGAAAATTAGAAAGAGAGATAAGATTTGTGAGAAAAGTGAAGTAGAAAAGCAAGTAAAATAGTCTGAGTTAGGTAATTGAAAGTAATAATAGAAAATGAGAAAGAGAGATAAGATTTGTGAGAAAAGTGAAATAGAAAAGCAAGTAAAAGAGTCTGAGTTCGGTAATTGAAAGTAATAATATGAGAGATAAGATTTGTGAGAAAATTGAAGTAGAAAAGCAAGTAAAAGAGTCTGAGTTCGGTAATTGAAAGTAATAATATGAGAGATAAGATTTGTGAGAAAAGTGAAGTGAAAAAGTAAGTAAAAGAGTCTGAGTTAGGTAATTGAAAGTAATAATAGAAAATGAGAAAGAGAGATAAGATTTGTGAGAAAAGTGAAGTGGAAAAGTAAGTAAAAGAGTCTGAGTTAGGTAATTGAAAGTAATAATAGAAAATGAGAAAGAGAGATAAGATTTGTGAGAAAAGTGAAGTAGAAAAGCAAGTAAAAGAGTCTGAGTTAGGTAATTGAAGTAATAATAGAAAATGAGAAAGAGAGATGAGATTTGTGAGAAAAGTGAAGCAGAAAAGCAAGTAAAAGAGTCTGAGTTAGGTAATTGAAAGTAATAATAGAAAATGAGAAAGAGAGATAAGATTTGTGAGAAAAGTGAAGTGGAAAAGTAAGTAAAAGAGTCTGAGTTCGGTAATTGAAAGTAATAATAGAAAATGAGAAAGAGAGATAAGATTTGTGAGAAAAGTGAAGTAGAAAAGCAAGTAAAAGAGTCTGAGTTCGGTAATTGAAAGTAATAATATGAGAGATAAGATTTGTGAGAAAAGTGAAGTAGAAAAGCAAGTAAAAGAGTCTGAGTTAGGTAATTGAAAGTAATAATAGAAAATGAGAAAGAGAGATAAGATTTGTGAGAAAAGTGAAATAGAAAAGCAAGTAAAAGAGTCTGAGTTAGGTAATTGAAAGTAATAATAGAAAATGAGAAAGAGAGATAAGATTTGTGAGAAAAGTGAAGTGGAAAAGTAAGTAAAAGAGTCTGAGTTAGGTAATTGAAAGTAATAATAGAAAATGAGAAAGAGAGATAAGATTTGTGAGAAAAGTGAAATAGAAAAGCAAGTAAAAGAGTCTGAGTGAGGTAATTGAAAGTAATAATAGAAAATGAGAAAGAGAGATAAGATTTGTGAGAAAAGTGAAATAGAAAAGCAAGTAAAAGAGTCTGAGTTAGGTAATTGAAAGTAATAATAGAAAATGAGAAAGAGAGATAAGATTTGTGAGAAAAGTGAAATAGAAAAGCAAGTAAAAGAGTCTGAGTTAGGTAATTGAAAGTAATAATAGAAAATGAGAAAGAGAGATAAGATTTGTGAGAAAAGTGAAGTGGAAAAGTAAGTAAAAGAGTCTGAGTTAGGTAATTGAAAGTAATAATAGAAAATGAGAAAGAGAGATAAGATTTGTGAGAAAAGTGAAATAGAAAAGCAAGTAAAAGAGTCTGAGTTAGGTAATTGAAAGTAATAATATGAGAGATAAGATTTGTGAGAAAAGTGAAGTAGAAAAGCAAGTAAAAGAGTCTAAGTGAGGTAATTGAAAGTAATAATAGAAAATTAGAAAGAGAGATAAGATTTGTGAGAAAAGTGAAGTGGAAAAGCAAGTAAAAGAGTCTGAGTTAGGTAATTGAAAGTAATAATAGAAAATGAGAAAGAGAGATAAGATTTGTGAGAAAAGTGAAGCAGAAAAGCAAGTAAAAGAGTCTGAGTTAGGTAATTGAAAGTAATAATAGAAAATTAGAAAGAGAGATAAGATTTGTGAGAAAAGTGAAGTGGAAAAGTAAGTAAAAGAGTCTGAGTTAGGTAATTGAAAGTAATAATAGAAAATGAGAAAGAGAGATAAGATTTGTGAGAAAAGTGAAATAGAAAAGCAAGTAAAAGAGTCTGAGTTAGGTAATTGAAAGTAATAATATGAGAGATAAGATTTGTGAGAAAAGTGAAGTAGAAAAGCAAGTAAAAGAGTCTAAGTGAGGTAATTGAAAGTAATAATAGAAAATTAGAAAGAGAGATAAGATTTGTGAGAAAAGTGAAGTGGAAAAGCAAGTAAAAGAGTCTGAGTTAGGTAATTGAAAGTAATAATAGAAAATGAGAAAGAGAGATAAGATTTGTGAGAAAAGTGAAATAGAAAAGCAAGTAAAATAGTCTGAGTTAGGTAATTGAAAGTAATAATAGAAAATGAGAAAGAGAGATAAGATTTGTGAGAAAAGTGAAATAGAAAAGCAAGTAAAAGAGTCTGAGTTAGGTAATTGAAAGTAATAATAGAAAATTAGAAAGAGAGATAAGATTTGTGAGAAAAGTGAAGTGGAAAAGCAAGTAAAAGAGTCTGAGTTAGGTAATTGAAAGTAATAATAGAAAATTAGAAAGAGAGATAAGATTTGTGAGAAAAGTGAAGTAGAAAAGCAAGTAAAATAGTCTGAGTTAGGTAATTGAAAGTAATAATAGAAAATGAGAAAGAGAGATAAGATTTGTGAGAAAAGTGAAATAGAAAAGCAAGTAAAAGAGTCTGAGTTCGGTAATTGAAAGTAATAATATGAGAGATAAGATTTGTGAGAAAAGTGAAGTAGAAAAGCAAGTAAAAGAGTCTGAGTTCGGTAATTGAAAGTAATAATATGAGAGATAAGATTTGTGAGAAAAGTGAAGTGAAAAAGTAAGTAAAAGAGTCTGAGTTAGGTAATTGAAAGTAATAATAGAAAATGAGAAAGAGAGATAAGATTTGTGAGAAAAGTGAAGTGGAAAAGTAAGTAAAAGAGTCTGAGTTAGGTAATTGAAAGTAATAATATGAGAGATAAGATTTGTGAGAAAAGTGAAGTAGAAAAGCAAGTAAAAGAGTCTGAGTGAGGTAATTGAAAGTAATAATAGAAAATTAGAAAGAGAGATAAGATTTGTGAGAAAAGTGAAGTGGAAAAGCAAGTAAAAGAGTCTGAGTGAGGTAATTGAAAGTAATAATAGAAAATGAGAAAGAGAGATAAGATTTGTGAGAAAAGTGAAGTGAAAAGCAAGTAAAAGAGTCTGAGTTAGGTAATTGAAAGTAATAATAGAAAATGAGAAAGAGAGATAAGATTTGTGAGAAAAGTGAAGCAGAAAAGCAAGTAAAAGAGTCTGAGTTAGGTAATTGAAAGTAATAATAGAAAATGAGAAAGAGAGATAAGATTTGTGAGAAAAGTGAAGTGGAAAAGTAAGTAAAAGAGTCTGAGTTAGGTAATTGAAAGTAATAATAGAAAATGAGAAAGAGAGATAAGATTTGTGAGAAAAGTGAAATAGAAAAGCAAGTAAAAGAGTCTGAGTTAGGTAATTGAAAGTAATAATATGAGAGATAAGATTTGTGAGAAAAGTGAAGTAGAAAAGCAAGTAAAAGAGTCTGAGTTAGGTAATTGAAAGTAATAATAGAAAATTAGAAAGAGAGATAAGATTTGTGAGAAAAGTGAAGTGGAAAAGTAAGTAAAAGAGTCTGAGTTAGGTAATTGAAAGTAATAATAGAAAATGAGAAAGAGAGATAAGATTTGTGAGAAAAGTGAAGTAGAAAAGCAAGTAAAAGAGTCTGAGTGAGGTAATTGAAAGTAATAATAGAAAATGAGAAAGAGAGATAAGATTTGTGAGAAAAGTGAAGCAGAAAAGCAAGTAAAAGAGTCTGAGTTAGGTAATTGAAAGTAATAATAGAAAATGAGAAAGAGAGATAAGATTTGTGAGAAAAGTGAAGTGGAAAAGTAAGTAAAAGAGTCTGAGTTAGGTAATTGAAAGTAATAATATGAGAGATAAGATTTGTGAGAAAAGTGAAGTAGAAAAGCAAGTAAAAGAGTCTGAGTTAGGTAATTGAAAGTAATAATAGAAAATTAGAAAGAGAGATAAGATTTGTGAGAAAAGTGAAGTGGAAAAGTAAGTAAAAGAGTCTGAGTTAGGTAATTGAAAGTAATAATAGAAAATTAGAAAGAGAGATAAGATTTGTGAGAAAAGTGAAGTGGAAAAGCAAGTAAAAGAGTCTGAGTTAGGTAATTGAAAGTAATAATAGAAAATGAGAAAGAGAGATAAGATTTGTGAGAAAAGTGAAGTAGAAAAGCAAGTAAAAGAGTCTGAGTTAGGTAATTGAAAGTAATAATATGAGAGATAAGATTTGTGAGAAAAGTGAAGTAGAAAAGCAAGTAAAAGAGTCTAAGTGAGGTAATTGAAAGTAATAATAGAAAATTAGAAAGAGAGATAAGATTTGTGAGAAAAGTGAAGTGGAAAAGCAAGTAAAATAGTCCGAGTTAGGTAATTGAAAGTAATAATAGAAAATGAGAAAGAGAGATAAGATTTGTGAGAAAAGTGAAGTGGAAAAGTAAGTAAAAGAGTCTGAGTTAGGTAATTGAAAGTAATAATAGAAAATGAGAAAGAGAGATGAGATTTGTGAGAAAAGTGAAGTAGAAAAGCAAGTAAAAGAGTCTGAGTTAGGTAATTGAAAGTAATAATAGAAAATGAGAAAGAGAGATGAGATTTGTGAGAAAAGTGAAGTAGAAAAGCAAGTAAAAGAGTCTGAGTTAGGTAATTGAAAGTAATAATAGAAAATTAGAAAGAGAGATAAGATTTGTGAGAAAAGTGAAGTGGAAAAGTAAGTAAAAGAGTCTGAGTTAGGTAATTGAAAGTAATAATAGAAAATGAGAAAGAGAGATAAGATTTGTGAGAAAAGTGAAGTGGAAAAGCAAGTAAAAGAGTCTGAGTTAGGTAATTGAAAGTAATAATAGAAAATGAGAAAGAGAGATAAGATTTGTGAGAAAAGTGAAATAGAAAAGCAAGTAAAAGAGTCTGAGTTAGGTAATTGAAAGTAATAATATGAGAGATAAGATTTGTGAGAAAAGTGAAGTGGAAAAGCAAGTAAAAGAGTCTGAGTTAGGTAATTGAAAGTAATAATATGAGAGATAAGATTTGTGAGAAAAGTGAAGTAGAAAAGCAAGTAAAAGAGTCTGAGTTCGGAAATTGAAAGTAATAATATGAGAGATAAGATTTGTGAGAAAATTGAAGTAGAAAAGCAAGTAAAAGAGTCTGAGTTCGGTAATTGAAAGTAATAATATGAGAGATAAGATTTGTGAGAAAAGTGAAGTGGAAAAGTAAGTAAAAGAGTCTGAGTTAGGTAATTGAAAGTAATAATAGAAAATGAGAAAGAGAGATAAGATTTGTGAGAAAAGTGAAGTGGAAAAGTAAGTAAAAGAGTCTGAGTTAGGTAATTGAAAGTAATAATAGAAAATGAGAAAGAGAGATAAGATTTGTGAGAAAAGTGAAATAGAAAAGCAAGTAAAAGAGTCTGAGTGAGGTAATTGAAAGTAATAATAGAAAATGAGAAAGAGAGATAAGATTTGTGAGAAAAGTGAAATAGAAAAGCAAGTAAAAGAGTCTGAGTTAGGTAATTGAAAGTAATAATAGAAAATGAGAAAGAGAGATAAGATTTGTGAGAAAAGTGAAATAGAAAAGCAAGTAAAAGAGTCTGAGTTCGGTAATTGAAAGTAATAATATGAGAGATAAGATTTGTGAGAAAAGTGAAGCAGAAAAGCAAGTAAAAGAGTCTGAGTTAGGTAATTGAAAGTAATAATAGAAAATGAGAAAGAGAGATAAGATTTGTGAGAAAAGTGAAATAGAAAAGCAAGTAAAAGAGTCTGAGTTCGGTAATTGAAAGTAATAATATGAGAGATAAGATTTGTGAGAAAAGTGAAGTAGAAAAGCAAGTAAAAGAGTCTGAGTTCGGTAATTGAAAGTAATAATATGAGAGATAAGATTTGTGAGAAAATTGAAGTAGAAAAGCAAGTAAAAGAGTCTGAGTTCGGTAATTGAAAGTAATAATATGAGAGATAAGATTTGTGAGAAAAGTGAAGTGGAAAAGTAAGTAAAAGAGTCTGAGTTAGGTAATTGAAAGTAATAATAGAAAATGAGAAAGAGAGATGAGATTTGTGAGAAAAGTGAAGTAGAAAAGCAAGTAAAAGAGTCTGAGTTAGGTAATTGAAAGTAATAATAGAAAATTAGAAAGAGAGATAAGATTTGTGAGAAAAGTGAAGTGGAAAAGTAAGTAAAAGAGTCTGAGTTAGGTAATTGAAAGTAATAATAGAAAATGAGAAAGAGAGATAAGATTTGTGAGAAAAGTGAAGTAGAAAAGCAAGTAAAAGAGTCTGAGTGAGGTAATTGAAAGTAATAATAGAAAATGAGAAAGAGAGATAAGATTTGTGAGAAAAGTGAAGCAGAAAAGCAAGTAAAAGAGTCTGAGTTAGGTAATTGAAAGTAATAATAGAAAATGAGAAAGAGAGATAAGATTTGTGAGAAAAGTGAAGTGGAAAAGTAAGTAAAAGAGTCTGAGTTAGGTAATTGAAAGTAATAATAGAAAATTAGAAAGAGAGATAAGATTTGTGAGAAAAGTGAAGTGGAAAAGCAAGTAAAAGAGTCTGAGTGAGGTAATTGAAAGTAATAATAGAAAATGAGAAAGAGAGATAAGATTTGTGAGAAAAGTGAAATAGAAAAGCAAGTAAAAGAGTCTGAGTTCGGTAATTGAAAGTAATAATATGAGAGATAAGATTTGTGAGAAAAGTGAAGTGGAAAAGTAAGTAAAAGAGTCTGAGTTAGGTAATTGAAAGTAATAATAGAAAATTAGAAAGAGAGATAAGATTTGTGAGAAAAGTGAAGTAGAAAAGCAAGTAAAAGAGTCTGAGTGAGGTAATTGAAAGTAATAATAGAAAATGAGAAAGAGAGATAAGATTTGTGAGAAAAGTGAAATAGAAAAGCAAGTAAAAGAGTCTGAGTTCGGTAATTGAAAGTAATAATATGAGAGATAAGATTTGTGAGAAAAGTGAAGTGGAAAAGTAAGTAAAAGAGTCTGAGTTAGGTAATTGAAAGTAATAATATGAGAGATAAGATTTGTGAGAAAAGTGAAGTAGAAAAGCAAGTAAAAGAGTCTGAGTTAGGTAATTGAAAGTAATAATAGAAAATTAGAAAGAGAGATAAGATTTGTGAGAAAAGTGAAGTGAAAAGTAAGTAAAAGAGTCTGAGTTAGGTAATTGAAAGTAATAATAGAAAATTAGAAAGAGAGATAAGATTTGTGAGAAAAGTGAAGTGGAAAAGCAAGTAAAAGAGTCTGAGTTAGGTAATTGAAAGTAATAATAGAAAATGAGAAAGAGAGATAAGATTTGTGAGAAAAGTGAAGTAGAAAAGCAAGTAAAAGAGTCTGAGTTAGGTAATTGAAAGTAATAATAGAAAATTAGAAAGAGAGATAAGATTTGTGAGAAAAGTGAAGTGGAAAAGTAAGTAAAAGAGTCTGAGTTAGGTAATTGAAAGTAATAATAGAAAATGAGAAAGAGAGATAAGATTTGTGAGAAAAGTGAAGTGGAAAAGCAAGTAAAAGAGTCTGAGTTAGGTAATTGAAAGTAATAATAGAAAATGAGAAAGAGAGATAAGATTTGTGAGAAAAGTGAAATAGAAAAGCAAGTAAAAGAGTCTGAGTTAGGTAATTGAAAGTAATAATATGAGAGATAAGATTTGTGAGAAAAGTGAAGTGGAAAAGCAAGTAAAAGAGTCTGAGTTAGGTAATTGAAAGTAATAATATGAGAGATAAGATTTGTGAGAAAAGTGAAGTAGAAAAGCAAGTAAAAGAGTCTGAGTTCGGTAATTGAAAGTAATAATATGAGAGATAAGATTTGTGAGAAAATTGAAGTAGAAAAGCAAGTAAAAGAGTCTGAGTTCGGTAATTGAAAGTAATAATATGAGAGATAAGATTTGTGAGAAAAGTGAAGTGGAAAAGTAAGTAAAAGAGTCTGAGTTAGGTAATTGAAAGTAATAATAGAAAATGAGAAAGAGAGATAAGATTTGTGAGAAAAGTGAAGTGGAAAAGTAAGTAAAAGAGTCTGAGTTAGGTAATTGAAAGTAATAATAGAAAATGAGAAAGAGAGATAAGATTTGTGAGAAAAGTGAAATAGAAAAGCAAGTAAAAGAGTCTGAGTGAGGTAATTGAAAGTAATAATAGAAAATGAGAAAGACAGATAAGATTTGTGAGAAAAGTGAAATAGAAAAGCAAGTAAAAGAGTCTGAGTTAGGTAATTGAAAGTAATAATAGAAAATGAGAAAGAGAGATAAGATTTGTGAGAAAAGTGAAATAGAAAAGCAAGTAAAAGAGTCTGAGTTCGGTAATTGAAAGTAATAATATGAGAGATAAGATTTGTGAGAAAAGTGAAGCAGAAAAGCAAGTAAAAGAGTCTGAGTTAGGTAATTGAAAGTAATAATAGAAAATGAGAAAGAGAGATAAGATTTGTGAGAAAAGTGAAATAGAAAAGCAAGTAAAAGAGTCTGAGTGAGGTAATTGAAAGTAATAATATGAGAGATAAGATTTGTGAGAAAATTGAAGTAGAAAAGCAAGTAAAAGAGTCTGAGTTCGGTAATTGAAAGTAATAATATGAGAGATAAGATTTGTGAGAAAAGTGAAGTGAAAAAGTAAGTAAAAGAGTCTGAGTTAGGTAATTGAAAGTAATAATATGAGAGATAAGATTTGTGAGAAAAGTGAAGTGGAAAAGTAAGTAAAAGAGTCTGAGTTAGGTAATTGAAAGTAATAATAGAAAATGAGAAAGAGAGATGAGATTTGTGAGAAAAGTGAAGTAGAAAAGCAAGTAAAAGAGTCTGAGTTAGGTAATTGAAAGTAATAATAGAAAATTAGAAAGAGAGATAAGATTTGTGAGAAAAGTGAAGTGGAAAAGTAAGTAAAAGAGTCTGAGTTAGGTAATTGAAAGTAATAATAGAAAATGAGAAAGAGAGATAAGATTTGTGAGAAAAGTGAAATAGAAAAGCAAGTAAAAGAGTCTGAGTTAGGTAATTGAAAGTAATAATAGAAAATGAGAAAGAGAGATAAGATTTGTGAGAAAAGTGAAGCAGAAAAGCAAGTAAAAGAGTCTGAGTTAGGTAATTGAAAGTAATAATAGAAAATGAGAAAGAGAGATAAGATTTGTGAGAAAAGTGAAATAGAAAAGCAAGTAAAAGAGTCTGAGTTCGGTAATTGAAAGTAATAATATGAGAGATAAGATTTGTGAGAAAAGTGAAATAGAAAAGCAAGTAAAAGAGTCTGAGTTAGGTAATTGAAAGTAATAATATGAGAGATAAGATTTGTGAGAAAAGTGAAGTAGAAAAGCAAGTAAAAGAGTCTGAGTTAGGTAATTGAAAGTAATAATAGAAAATTAGAAAGAGAGATAAGATTTGTGAGAAAAGTGAAGTGGAAAAGTAAGTAAAAGAGTCTGAGTTAGGTAATTGAAAGTAATAATAGAAAATGAGAAAGAGAGATGAGATTTGTGAGAAAAGTGAAGTGGAAAAGTAAGTAAAAGAGTCTGAGTTAGGTAATTGAAAGTAATAATAGAAAATGAGAAAGAGAGATAAGATTTGTGAGAAAAGTGAAGTAGAAAAGCAAGTAAAAGAGTCTGAGTTAGGTAATTGAAAGTAATAATAGAAAATGAGAAAGAGAGATAAGATTTGTGAGAAAAGTGAAGTAGAAAAGCAAGTAAAAGAGTCTGAGTTAGGTAATTGAAAGTAATAATATGAGAGATAAGATTTGTGAGAAAAGTGAAGTAGAAAAGCAAGTAAAAGAGTCTGAGTTAGGTAATTGAAAGTAATAATATGAGAGATAAGATTTGTGAGAAAAGTGAAGTAGAAAAGCAAGTAAAAGAGTCTGAGTTAGGTAATTGAAAGTAATAATAGAAAATGAGAAAGAGAGATAAGATTTGTGAGAAAAGTGAAGTGGAAAAGCAAGTAAAATAGTCTGAGTTAGGTAATTGAAAGTAATAATAGAAAATGAGAAAGAGAGATAAGATTTGTGAGAAAAGTGAAATAGAAAAGCAAGTAAAAGAGTCTGAGTTAGGTAATTGAAAGTAATAATAGAAAATGAGAAAGAGAGATAAGATTTGTGAGAAAAGTGAAGTAGAAAAGCAAGTAAAAGAGTCTGAGTTAGGTAATTGAAAGTAATAATATGAGAGATAAGATTTGTGAGAAAAGTGAAGTAGAAAAGCAAGTAAAAGAGTCTGAGTGAGGTAATTGAAAGTAATAATATGAGAGATAAGATTTGTGAGAAAATTGAAGTAGAAAAGCAAGTAAAAGAGTCTGAGTTCGGTAATTGAAAGTAATAATATGAGAGATAAGATTTGTGAGAAAAGTGAAGTGAAAAAGTAAGTAAAAGAGTCTGAGTTAGGTAATTGAAAGTAATAATAGAAAATGAGAAAGAGAGATAAGATTTGTGAGAAAAGTGAAGTGGAAAAGTAAGTAAAAGAGTCTGAGTGAGGTAATTGAAAGTAATAATATGAGAGATAAGATTTGTGAGAAAAGTGAAATAGAAAAGCAAGTAAAAGAGTCTGAGTGAGGTAATTGAAAGTAATAATAGAAAATGAGAAAGAGAGATAAGATTTGTGAGAAAAGTGAAATAGAAAAGCAAGTAAAAGAGTCTGAGTTAGGTAATTGAAAGTAATAATATGAGAGATAAGATTTGTGAGAAAAGTGAAGTAGAAAAGCAAGTAAAAGAGTCTGAGTTAGGTAATTGAAAGTAATAATAGAAAATGAGAAAGAGAGATAAGATTTGTGAGAAAAGTGAAGTGGAAAAGTAAGTAAAAGAGTCTGAGTTAGGTAATTGAAAGTAATAATAGAAAATGAGAAAGAGAGATAAGATTTGTGAGAAAAGTGAAATAGAAAAGCAAGTAAAAGAGTCTGAGTTAGGTAATTGAAAGTAATAATATGAGAGATAAGATTTGTGAGAAAAGTGAAGTAGAAAAGCAAGTAAAAGAGTCTGAGTTAGGTAATTGAAAGTAATAATAGAAAATGAGAAAGAGAGATAAGATTTGTGAGAAAAGTGAAGTGGAAAAGTAAGTAAAAGAGTCTGAGTTAGGTAATTGAAAGTAATAATAGAAAATGAGAAAGAGAGATAAGATTTGTGAGAAAAGTGAAGTGGAAAAGCAAGTAAAATAGTCTGAGTTAGGTAATTGAAAGTAATAATAGAAAATGAGAAAGAGAGATAAGATTTGTGAGAAAAGTGAAATAGAAAAGCAAGTAAAAGAGTCTGAGTTAGGTAATTGAAAGTAATAATAGAAAATGAGAAAGAGAGATAAGATTTGTGAGAAAAGTGAAGTAGAAAAGCAAGTAAAAGAGTCTGAGTTAGGTAATTGAAAGTAATAATATGAGAGATAAGATTTGTGAGAAAAGTGAAGTAGAAAAGCAAGTAAAAGAGTCTGAGTTAGGTAATTGAAAGTAATAATAGAAAATGAGAAAGAGAGATAAGATTTGTGAGAAAAGTGAAGTAGAAAAGCAAGTAAAAGAGTCTGAGTTAGGTAATTGAAAGTAATAATAGAAAATGAGAAAGAGAGATAAGATTTCTAAGAAAAGTGAAGTAGAAAAGCAAGTAAAAGAGTCTGAGTGAGGTAATTGAAAGTAATAATAGAAAATGAGAAAGAGAGATAAGATTTGTGAGAAAAGTGAAGTAGAAAAGCAAGTAAAAGAGTCTGAGTTAGGTAATTGAAAGTAATAATAGAAAATGAGAAAGAGAGATAAGATTTGTGAGAAAAGTGAAGTGGAAAAGTAAGTAAAAGAGTCTGAGTTAGGTAATTGAAAGTAATAATATGAGAGATAAGATTTGTGAGAAAAGTGAAGTAGAAAAGCAAGTAAAAGAGTCTGAGTTAGGTAATTGAAAGTAATAATAGAAAATGAGAAAGAGAGATAAGATTTGTGAGAAAAGTGAAGTGGAAAAGTAAGTAAAAGAGTCTGAGTTAGGTAATTGAAAGTAATAATAGAAAATGAGAAAGAGAGATAAGATTTGTGAGAAAAGTGAAATAGAAAAGCAAGTAAAAGAGTCTGAGTTAGGTAATTGAAAGTAATAATATGAGAGATAAGATTTGTGAGAAAAGTGAAGTGGAAAAGCAAGTAAAAGAGTCTGAGTTAGGTAATTGAAAGTAATAATAGAAAATGAGAAAGAGAGATAAGATTTGTGAGAAAAGTGAAGTGGAAAAGCAAGTAAAATAGTCTGAGTTAGGTAATTGAAAGTAATAATAGAAAATGAGAAAGAGAGATAAGATTTGTGAGAAAAGTGAAATAGAAAAGCAAGTAAAAGAGTCTGAGTTAGGTAATTGAAAGTAATAATAGAAAATGAGAAAGAGAGATAAGATTTGTGAGAAAAGTGAAGTAGAAAAGCAAGTAAAAGAGTCTGAGTTAGGTAATTGAAAGTAATAATATGAGAGATAAGATTTGTGAGAAAAGTGAAGTAGAAAAGCAAGTAAAAGAGTCTGAGTGAGGTAATTGAAAGTAATAATATGAGAGATAAGATTTGTGAGAAAATTGAAGTAGAAAAGCAAGTAAAAGAGTCTGAGTTCGGTAATTGAAAGTAATAATATGAGAGATAAGATTTGTGAGAAAAGTGAAGTGAAAAAGTAAGTAAAAGAGTCTGAGTTAGGTAATTGAAAGTAATAATAGAAAATGAGAAAGAGAGATAAGATTTGTGAGAAAAGTGAAGTGGAAAAGTAAGTAAAAGAGTCTGAGTGAGGTAATTGAAAGTAATAATATGAGAGATAAGATTTGTGAGAAAAGTGAAATAGAAAAGCAAGTAAAAGAGTCTGAGTGAGGGTAATTGAAAGTAATAATAGAAAATGAGAAAGAGAGATAAGATTTGTGAGAAAAGTGAAATAGAAAAGCAAGTAAAAGAGTCTGAGTTAGGTAATTGAAAGTAATAATATGAGAGATAAGATTTGTGAGAAAAGTGAAGTAGAAAAGCAAGTAAAAGAGTCTGAGTTAGGTAATTGAAAGTAATAATAGAAAATGAGAAAGAGAGATAAGATTTGTGAGAAAAGTGAAGTGGAAAAGTAAGTAAAAGAGTCTGAGTTAGGTAATTGAAAGTAATAATAGAAAATGAGAAAGAGAGATAAGATTTGTGAGAAAAGTGAAATAGAAAAGCAAGTAAAAGAGTCTGAGTTAGGTAATTGAAAGTAATAATATGAGAGATAAGATTTGTGAGAAAAGTGAAGTAGAAAAGCAAGTAAAAGAGTCTGAGTTAGGTAATTGAAAGTAATAATAGAAAATGAGAAAGAGAGATAAGATTTGTGAGAAAAGTGAAGTGGAAAAGTAAGTAAAAGAGTCTGAGTTAGGTAATTGAAAGTAATAATAGAAAATGAGAAAGAGAGATAAGATTTGTGAGAAAAGTGAAGTGGAAAAGCAAGTAAAATAGTCTGAGTTAGGTAATTGAAAGTAATAATAGAAAATGAGAAAGAGAGATAAGATTTGTGAGAAAAGTGAAATAGAAAAGCAAGTAAAAGAGTCTGAGTTAGGTAATTGAAAGTAATAATAGAAAATGAGAAAGAGAGATAAGATTTGTGAGAAAAGTGAAGTAGAAAAGCAAGTAAAAGAGTCTGAGTTAGGTAATTGAAAGTAATAATATGAGAGATAAGATTTGTGAGAAAAGTGAAGTAGAAAAGCAAGTAAAAGAGTCTGAGTTAGGTAATTGAAAGTAATAATAGAAAATGAGAAAGAGAGATAAGATTTGTGAGAAAAGTGAAGTAGAAAAGCAAGTAAAAGAGTCTGAGTTAGGTAATTGAAAGTAATAATAGAAAATGAGAAAGAGAGATAAGATTTCTAAGAAAAGTGAAGTAGAAAAGCAAGTAAAAGAGTCTGAGTGAGGTAATTGAAAGTAATAATAGAAAATGAGAAAGAGAGATAAGATTTGTGAGAAAAGTGAAGTAGAAAAGCAAGTAAAAGAGTCTGAGTTAGGTAATTGAAAGTAATAATAGAAAATGAGAAAGAGAGATAAGATTTGTGAGAAAAGTGAAGTGGAAAAGTAAGTAAAAGAGTCTGAGTTAGGTAATTGAAAGTAATAATATGAGAGATAAGATTTGTGAGAAAAGTGAAGTAGAAAAGCAAGTAAAAGAGTCTGAGTTAGGTAATTGAAAGTAATAATAGAAAATTAGAAAGAGAGATAAGATTTGTGAGAAAAGTGAAGTGGAAAAGTAAGTAAAAGAGTCTGAGTTAGGTAATTGAAAGTAATAATAGAAAATGAGAAAGAGAGATAAGATTTGTGAGAAAAGTGAAATAGAAAAGCAAGTAAAAGAGTCTGAGTTAGGTAATTGAAAGTAATAATATGAGAGATAAGATTTGTGAGAAAAGTGAAGTGGAAAAGTAAGTAAAAGAGTCTGAGTTAGGTAATTGAAAGTAATAATATGAGAGATAAGATTTGTGAGAAAAGTGAAGTAGAAAAGCAAGTAAAAGAGTCTGAGTTAGGTAATTGAAAGTAATAATAGAAAATGAGAAAGAGAGATAAGATTTGTGAGAAAAGTGAAGTGGAAAAGCAAGTAAAATAGTCTGAGTTAGGTAATTGAAAGTAATAATAGAAAATGAGAAAGAGAGATAAGATTTGTGAGAAAAGTGAAGTGGAAAAGTAAGTAAAAGAGTCTGAGTTAGGTAATTGAAAGTAATAATATGAGAGATAAGATTTGTGAGAAAAGTGAAGTAGAAAAGCAAGTAAAAGAGTCTGAGTTAGGTAATTGAAAGTAATAATAGAAAATGAGAAAGAGAGATAAGATTTGTGAGAAAAGTGAAGTAGAAAAGCAAGTAAAAGAGTCTGAGTTAGGTAATTGAAAGTAATAATAGAAAATGAGAAAGAGAGATAAGATTTGTGAGAAAAGTGAAGTGGAAAAGTAAGTAAAAGAGTCTGAGTTAGGTAATTGAAAGTAATAATATGAGAGATAAGATTTGTGAGAAAAGTGAAGTAGAAAAGCAAGTAAAAGAGTCTGAGTTAGGTAATTGAAAGTAATAATAGAAAATTAGAAAGAGAGATAAGATTTGTGAGAAAAGTGAAGTGGAAAAGTAAGTAAAAGAGTCTGAGTTAGGTAATTGAAAGTAATAATAGAAAATGAGAAAGAGAGATAAGATTTGTGAGAAAAGTGAAATAGAAAAGCAAGTAAAAGAGTCTGAGTTAGGTAATTGAAAGTAATAATATGAGAGATAAGATTTGTGAGAAAAGTGAAGTGGAAAAGTAAGTAAAAGAGTCTGAGTTAGGTAATTGAAAGTAATAATATGAGAGATAAGATTTGTGAGAAAAGTGAAGTAGAAAAGCAAGTAAAAGAGTCTGAGTTAGGTAATTGAAAGTAATAATAGAAAATGAGAAAGAGAGATAAGATTTGTGAGAAAAGTGAAGTGGAAAAGCAAGTAAAATAGTCTGAGTTAGGTAATTGAAAGTAATAATAGAAAATGAGAAAGAGAGATAAGATTTGTGAGAAAAGTGAAATAGAAAAGCAAGTAAAAGAGTCTGAGTTAGGTAATTGAAAGTAATAATAGAAAATGAGAAAGAGAGATAAGATTTGTGAGAAAAGTGAAGTAGAAAAGCAAGTAAAAGAGTCTGAGTTAGGTAATTGAAAGTAATAATATGAGAGATAAGATTTGTGAGAAAAGTGAAGTAGAAAAGCAAGTAAAAGAGTCTGAGTTAGGTAATTGAAAGTAATAATAGAAAATGAGAAAGAGAGATAAGATTTGTGAGAAAAGTGAAATAGAAAAGCAAGTAAAAGAGTCTGAGTGAGGTAATTGAAAGTAATAATATGAGAGATAAGATTTGTGAGAAAATTGAAGTAGAAAAGCAAGTAAAAGAGTCTGAGTTCGGTAATTGAAAGTAATAATATGAGAGATAAGATTTGTGAGAAAAGTGAAGTGAAAAAGTAAGTAAAAGAGTCTGAGTTAGGTAATTGAAAGTAATAATAGAAAATGAGAAAGAGAGATAAGATTTGTGAGAAAAGTGAAGTGGAAAAGTAAGTAAAAGAGTCTGAGTGAGGTAATTGAAAGTAATAATATGAGAGATAAGATTTGTGAGAAAAGTGAAATAGAAAAGCAAGTAAAAGAGTCTGAGTGAGGTAATTGAAAGTAATAATAGAAAATGAGAAAGAGAGATAAGATTTGTGAGAAAAGTGAAATAGAAAAAGCAAGTAAAAGAGTCTGAGTTAGGTAATTGAAAGTAATAATATGAGAGATAAGATTTGTGAGAAAAGTGAAGTAGAAAAGCAAGTAAAAGAGTCTGAGTTAGGTAATTGAAAGTAATAATAGAAAATGAGAAAGAGAGATAAGATTTGTGAGAAAAGTGAAGTGGAAAAGTAAGTAAAAGAGTCTGAGTTAGGTAATTGAAAGTAATAATAGAAAATGAGAAAGAGAGATAAGATTTGTGAGAAAAGTGAAATAGAAAAGCAAGTAAAAGAGTCTGAGTTAGGTAATTGAAAGTAATAATATGAGAGATAAGATTTGTGAGAAAAGTGAAGTAGAAAAGCAAGTAAAAGAGTCTGAGTTAGGTAATTGAAAGTAATAATAGAAAATGAGAAAGAGAGATAAGATTTGTGAGAAAAGTGAAGTGGAAAAGTAAGTAAAAGAGTCTGAGTTAGGTAATTGAAAGTAATAATAGAAAATGAGAAAGAGAGATAAGATTTGTGAGAAAAGTGAAGTGGAAAAGCAAGTAAAATAGTCTGAGTTAGGTAATTGAAAGTAATAATAGAAAAATGAGAAAGAGAGATAAGATTTGTGAGAAAAGTGAAATAGAAAAGCAAGTAAAAGAGTCTGAGTTAGGTAATGAAAGTAATAATAGAAAATGAGAAAGAGAGATAAGATTTGTGAGAAAAGTGAAGTAGAAAAGCAAGTAAAAGAGTCTGAGTTAGGTAATTGAAAGTAATAATATGAGAGATAAGATTTGTGAGAAAAGTGAAGTAGAAAAGCAAGTAAAAGAGTCTGAGTTAGGTAATTGAAAGTAATAATAGAAAATGAGAAAGAGAGATAAGATTTGTGAGAAAAGTGAAGTAGAAAAGCAAGTAAAAGAGTCTGAGTTAGGTAATTGAAAGTAATAATAGAAAATGAGAAAGAGAGATAAGATTTCTAAGAAAAGTGAAGTAGAAAAGCAAGTAAAAGAGTCTGAGTGAGGTAATTGAAAGTAATAATAGAAAATGAGAAAGAGAGATAAGATTTGTGAGAAAAGTGAAGTAGAAAAGCAAGTAAAAGAGTCTGAGTTAGGTAATTGAAAGTAATAATAGAAAATGAGAAAGAGAGATAAGATTTGTGAGAAAAGTGAAGTGGAAAAGTAAGTAAAAGAGTCTGAGTTAGGTAATTGAAAGTAATAATATGAGAGATAAGATTTGTGAGAAAAGTGAAGTAGAAAAGGCAAGTAAAAGAGTCTGAGTTAGGTAATTGAAAGTAATAATAGAAAATGAGAAAGAGAGATAAGATTTGTGAGAAAAGTGAAGTGGAAAAGTAAGTAAAAGAGTCTGAGTTAGGTAATTGAAAGTAATAATAGAAAATGAGAAAGAGAGATAAGATTTGTGAGAAAAGTGAAATAGAAAAGCAAGTAAAAGAGTCTGAGTTAGGTAATTGAAAGTAATAATATGAGAGATAAGATTTGTGAGAAAAGTGAAGTAGAAAAGCAAGTAAAAGAGTCTGAGTTAGGTAATTGAAAGTAATAATAGAAAATGAGAAAGAGAGATAAGATTTGTGAGAAAAGTGAAGCAGAAAAGCAAGTAAAAGAGTCTGAGTGAGGTAATTGAAAGTAATAATAGAAAATGAGAAAGAGAGATAAGATTTGTGAGAAAAGTGAAATAGAAAAGCAAGTAAAAGAGTCTGAGTTAGGTAATTGAAAGTAATAATATGAGAGATAAGATTTGTGAGAAAAGTGAAGTAGAAAAGCAAGTAAAAGAGTCTGAGTTAGGTAATTGAAAGTAATAATAGAAAATGAGAAAGAGAGATAAGATTTGTGAGAAAAGTGAAGTGGAAAAGTAAGTAAAAGAGTCTGAGTTAGGTAATTGAAAGTAATAATAGAAAATGAGAAAGAGAGATAAGATTTGTGAGAAAAGTGAAATAGAAAAGCAAGTAAAAGAGTCTGAGTTAGGTAATTGAAAGTAATAATATGAGAGATAAGATTTGTGAGAAAAGTGAAGTAGAAAAGCAAGTAAAAGAGTCTGAGTTAGGTAATTGAAAGTAATAATAGAAAATGAGAAAGAGAGATAAGATTTGTGAGAAAAGTGAAGCAGAAAAGCAAGTAAAAGAGTCTGAGTTAGGTAATTGAAAGTAATAATAGAAAATGAGAAAGAGAGATAAGATTTGTGAGAAAAGTGAAGTGGAAAAGTAAGTAAAAGAGTCTGAGTTAGGTAATTGAAAGTAATAATATGAGAGATAAGATTTGTGAGAAAAGTGAAGTAGAAAAGCAAGTAAAAGAGTCTGAGTGAGGTAATTGAAAGTAATAATAGAAAATTAGAAAGAGAGATAAGATTTGTGAGAAAAGTGAAGTGGAAAAGTAAGTAAAAGAGGTCTGAGTTAGGTAATTGAAAGTAATAATAGAAAATGAGAAAGAGAGATAAGATTTGTGAGAAAAGTGAAGTGGAAAAGTAAGTAAAAGAGTCTGAGTTAGGTAATTGAAAGTAATAATAGAAAAATGAGAAAGAGAGATAAGATTTGTGAGAAAAGTGAAATAGAAAAGCAAGTAAAAGAGTCTGAGTTAGGTAATTGAAAGTAATAATAGAAAATGAGAAAGAGAGATAAGATTTGTGAGAAAAGTGAAATAGAAAAGCAAGTAAAAGAGTCTGAGTTAGGTAATTGAAAGTAATAATATGAGAGATAAGATTTGTGAGAAAAGTGAAGTAGAAAAGCAAGTAAAAGAGTCTGAGTTAGGTAATTGAAAGTAATAATAGAAAATGAGAAAGAGAGATAAGATTTGTGAGAAAAGTGAAGTGGAAAAGTAAGTAAAAGAGTCTGAGTTAGGTAATTGAAAGTAATAATAGAAAATGAGAAAGAGAGATAAGATTTGTGAGAAAAGTGAAATAGAAAAGCAAGTAAAAGAGTCTGAGTTAGGTAATTGAAAGTAATAATATGAGAGATAAGATTTGTGAGAAAAGTGAAGTAGAAAAGCAAGTAAAAGAGTCTGAGTTAGGTAATTGAAAGTAATAATAGAAAATTAGAAAGAGAGATAAGATTTGTGAGAAAAGTGAAGTGGAAAAGTAAGTAAAAGAGTCTGAGTTAGGTAATTGAAAGTAATAATAGAAAATGAGAAAGAGAGATGAGATTTGTGAGAAAAGTGAAGTGGAAAAGTAAGTAAAAGAGTCTGAGTTAGGTAATTGAAAGTAATAATAGAAAATGAGAAAGAGAGATAAGATTTGTGAGAAAAGTGAAGTAGAAAAGCAAGTAAAAGAGTCTGAGTTAGGTAATTGAAAGTAATAATAGAAAATGAGAAAGAGAGATAAGATTTGTGAGAAAAGTGAAGTAGAAAAGCAAGTAAAAGAGTCTGAGTTAGGTAATTGAAAGTAATAATATGAGAGATAAGATTTGTGAGAAAAGTGAAGTAGAAAAGCAAGTAAAAGAGTCTGAGTTAGGTAATTGAAAGTAATAATAGAAAATGAGAAAGAGAGATAAGATTTGTGAGAAAAGTGAAGTAGAAAAGCAAGTAAAAGAGTCTGAGTTAGGTAATTGAAAGTAATAATAGAAAATGAGAAAGAGAGATAAGATTTCTAAGAAAAGTGAAGTAGAAAGCAAGTAAAAGAGTCTGAGTGAGGTAATTGAAAGTAATAATAGAAAATGAGAAAGAGAGATAAGATTTGTGAGAAAAGTGAAGTGGAAAAGTAAGTAAAAGAGTCTGAGTTAGGTAATTGAAAGTAATAATAGAAAATGAGAAAGAGAGATAAGATTTGTGAGAAAAGTGAAATAGAAAAGCAAGTAAAAGAGTCTGAGTTAGGTAATTGAAAGTAATAATATGAGAGATAAGATTTGTGAGAAAAGTGAAGTAGAAAAGCAAGTAAAAGAGTCTGAGTGAGGTAATTGAAAGTAATAATAGAAAATTAGAAAGAGAGATAAGATTTGTGAGAAAAGTGAAGTAGAAAAGCAAGTAAAAGAGTCTGAGTTAGGTAATTGAAAGTAATAATAGAAAATGAGAAAGAGAGATAAGATTTGTGAGAAAAGTGAAGTAGAAAAGCAAGTAAAAGAGTCTGAATTAGGTAATTGAAAGTAATAATATGAGAGATAAGATTTGTGAGAAAAGTGAAGTAGAAAAGCAAGTAAAAGAGTCTGAGTGAGGTAATTGAAAGTAATAATAGAAAATTAGAAAGAGAGATAAGATTTGTGAGAAAAGTGAAGTGGAAAAGCAAGTAAAAGAGTCTGAGTTAGGTAATTGAAAGTAATAATAGAAAATGAGAAAGAGAGATAAGATTTGTGAGAAAAGTGAAATAGAAAAGCAAGTAAAAGAGTCTGAGTTAGGTAATTGAAAGTAATAATAGAAAATGAGAAAGAGAGATAAGATTTGTGAGAAAAGTGAAGTAGAAAAGCAAGTAAAAGAGTCTGAGTTAGGTAATTGAAAGTAATAATATGAGAGATAAGATTTGTGAGAAAAGTGAAGTAGAAAAGCAAGTAAAAGAGTCTGAGTTCGGTAATTGAAAGTAATAATATGAGAGATAAGATTTGTGAGAAAAGTGAAGTAGAAAAGCAAGTAAAAGAGTCTGAGTTCGGTAATTGAAAGTAATAATATGAGAGATAAGATTTGTGAGAAAAGTGAAGTAGAAAAGCAAGTAAAAGAGTCTGAGTTAGGTAATTGAAAGTAATAATAGAAAATGAGAAAGAGAGATAAGATTTGTGAGAAAAGTGAAATAGAAAAGCAAGTAAAAGAGTCTGAGTTAGGTAATTGAAAGTAATAATAGAAAATGAGAAAGAGAGATAAGATTTGTGAGAAAAGTGAAGTGGAAAAGTAAGTAAAAGAGTCTGAGTTAGGTAATTGAAAGTAATAATAGAAAATTAGAAAGAGAGATAAGATTTGTGAGAAAAGTGAAGTAGAAAAGCAAGTAAAAGAGTCTGAGTTCGGTAATTGAAAGTAATAATATGAGAGATAAGATTTGTGAGAAAAGTGAAGTAGAAAAGCAAGTAAAAGAGTCTGAGTTAGGTAATTGAAAGTAATAATAGAAAATGAGAAAGAGAGATAAGATTTGTGAGAAAAGTGAAATAGAAAAGCAAGTAAAAGAGTCTGAGTTAGGTAATTGAAAGTAATAATAGAAAATGAGAAAGAGAGATAAGATTTGTGAGAAAAGTGAAGTGGAAAAGTAAGTAAAAGAGTCTGAGTTAGGTAATTGAAAGTAATAATAGAAAATGAGAAAGAGAGATAAGATTTGTGAGAAAAGTGAAGTAGAAAAGCAAGTAAAAGAGTCTGAGTGAGGTAATTGAAAGTAATAATAGAAAATGAGAAAGAGAGATAAGATTTGTGAGAAAAGTGAAGTAGAAAAGTAAGTAATGA
>CAMPDV010003415.1:0-43894 GCA_946699065.1 Loxodes magnus | reverse complement strand
ATAGTGAGTAAGATATTTTAAATATTTATAGTGAGTAAGATATTTTAAATATTTATAGAATGTAAAATATTTTAAATATTTATAGTTGGTAAGATATTTTAAATATTTATAGATGGTAAGATATTTTAAATATTTATAGATGGTAAGATATTTTAAATATTTATAGAATGTAAGATATTTTAAATATTTATAGTGAGTAAGATATTTTAAATATTTATAGTTGGTAAGATATTTTAAATATTTATAGTGGGTAAGATATTTTAAATATTTATAGTTGTTAAGATATTTTAAATATTTATAGATGGTAAGATATTTTAAATATTTATAGTGAGTAAGATATTTTAAATATTTATAGTGAGTATGATATTTTAAATATTTATAGTTGGTAAGATATTTTAAATATTTATAGTGAGTAAGATATTTTAAATATTTATAGTGAGTAAGATATTTTAAATATTTATAGTGAGTAAGATATTTTAAATATTTATAAATGGTATGATATTTTAAATATTTATAGTGAGTAAGATATTTTAAATATTTATAGTTGGTAAGATATTTTAAATATTTATAGTTGGTAAGATATTTTAAATATTTATAGTGGCTAAGATTTTTTAAATATTTATAGAATGTAAGATATTTTAAATATTTATAGATGGTAAGATATTTTAAATATTTATAGTGAGTAAGATATTTTAAATATTTATAGTTGGTAAGATATTTTAAATATTTATAGATGGTAAGATATTTTAAATATTTATAGTTGGTAAGATATTTTAAATATTTATAGATGGTAAGATATTTTAAATATTTATAATGAGTAAGATATTTTAAATATTTATAGTGAGTAAGATATTTTAAATATTTATAATGAGTAAGATATTTTAAATATTTATAGTGAGTAAGATATTTTAAATATTTATAGTGGGTTAGATATTTTAAATATTTATAGTGAGTAAGATATTTTAAATATTTATAGTGGGTAAGATATTTTAAATATTTATAGTGAGTAAGATATTTTAAATATTTATAGTGGGTAAGATATTTTAAATATTTAAAGAGAGTAAGATATTTTAAATATTTATAGTGAGTAAGATATTTTAAATATTTATAGATGGTAAGATATTTTAAATATTTATAGTGAGTAAGATATTTTAAATATTTATAGTTGGTAAGATATTTTAAATATTTATAGTGGGTAAGATATTTTAAATATTTATAGTTGGTAAGATATTTTAAATATTTATAGTGAGTAAGATATTTAAAATATTTATAGTGGGTAAGATATTTTAAATATTTATAGTTGGTAAGATATTTTAAATATTTATAGATGGTAAGATATTTTAAATATTTATAATGAGTAAGATATTTTAAATATTTATAGTGAGTAAGATATTTTAAATTTTTATAGATGGTAAGATATTTTAAATATTTATAGTTGGTAAGATATTTTAAATATTTATAGTGAGTAAGATATTTTAAATATTTATAGAATGTAAGATATTTTAAATATTTATAGTGAGTAAGATATTTTAAATATTTATAAATGGTATGATATTTTAAGTATTAATAGATGGTAAGATATTTTAAATATTTATAGAATGTAAGATATTTTAAATTTTTATAGTTGGTAAGATATTTTAAATATTTATAGTGAGTAAGATATTTTAAATATTTATAGATGGTAAGATATTTTAAATATTTATAGATGGTAAGATATTTTAAATATTTATAGTGAGTAAGATATTTTAAATATTTATAGTTGGTAAGATATTTTAAATATTTATAGTTGGTAAGATATTTTAAATATTTATAGATGGTAAGATATTTTAAATATTTATAATGAGTAAGATATTTTAAATATTTATAGTGAGTAAGATATTTTAAATATTTATAGTGGGTAAGATATTTTAAATATTTATAGTGAGTATGATATTTTAAATATTTATAGTTGGTAAGATATTTTAAATATTTATAATGAGTAAGATATTTTAAATATTTATAGTGAGTAAGATATTTTAAATATTTATAGTGGGTAAGATATTTTAAATATTTATAGTGAGTAAGATATTTTAAATATTTATAGTGGGTAAGATATTTTAAATATTTATAGATGGTAAGATATTTTAAATATTTATAGTTGGTAAGATATTTTAAATATTTATAGTTGTTAAGATATTTTAAATATTTATAATGAGTAAGATATTTTAAATATTTATAGTGAGTAAGATATTTTAAATATTTATAGATGGTAAGATATTTTAAATATTTATAGTTGGTAAGATATTTTAAATATTTATAGTTGGTAAGATATTTTAAATATTTATAGTTGGTAAGATATTTTAAATATTTATAGTTGGTAAGATATTTTAAATATTTATAGAATGTAAGATATTTTAAAAATTTATAGTTGGTAAGATATTTTAAATATTTATAGAATGTAAGATATTTTAAATATTTATAGTGGGTAAGATATTTTAAATATTTATAGTGAGTAAGATATTTTAAATATTTATAGTTGGTAAGATATTTTAAATATTTATAGATGGTAAGATATTTTAAATATTTATAGTGAGTAAGATATTTTAAATATTTATAGTTGGTAAGATATTTTAAATATTTATAGTGGGTAAGATATTTTAAATATTTATAGTTGGTAAGATATTATAAATATTTATAGATGGTAAGATATTTTAAATATTTATAGTGAGTAAGATATTTTAAATATTTATAGTGAGTAAGATATTTTAAATATTTATAGATGGTAAGATATTTTAAATATTTATAGTTGGTAAGATATTTTAAATATTTATAGTGGGTAAGATATTTTAAATATTTATAGTGAGTAAGATATTTTAAATATTTATAGTGGGTAGATATTTTAAATATTTATAGATGGTAAGATATTTTAAATATTTATAGATGGTAAGATATTTTAAATATTTAAAGAGAGTAAGATATTTTAAATATTTATAGTGAGTAAGATATTTTAAATATTTATAGTTGGTAAGATATTTTAAATATTTATAGTGGGTAAGATATTTTAAATATTTATAGTGAGTAAGATAATTTAAATATTTATAGTGGGTAGATATTTTAAATATTTATAGATGGTAAGATATTTTAAATATTTATAGATGGTAAGATATTTTAAATATTTATAGTGGGTAAGATATTTTAAATATTTATAGTGAGTAAGATATTTTAAATATTTATAGTGAGTAAGATATTTTAAATATTTATAGTGAGTAAGATATTTTAAATATTTATAGTTGTTAAGATATTTTAAATATTTATAGATGGTAAGATATTTTAAATATTTATAGTGAGTAAGATATTTTAAATATTTATAGTGAGTAAGATATTTTTAATATTTATAGTGGGTAAGATATTTTAAATATTTAAAGAGAGTAAGATATTTTAAATATTTATAGTGAGTAAGATATTTTAAATATTTATAGTTGGTAAGATATTTTAAATATTTATAGTGAGTAAGATATTTTAAATATTTATAGTTGGTAAGATATTTTAAATATTTATAGTGGGTAAGATATTTTAAATATTTATAGTGAGTAAGATATTTTAAATATTTATAGTGGGTAGATATTTTAAATATTTATAGATGGTAAGATATTTTAAATATTTATAGATGGTAAGATATTTTAAATATTTATAGTTGGTAAGATATTATAAATATTTATAGATGGTAAGATATTTTAAATATTTATAGTGAGTAAGATATTTTAAATATTTATAGAATGTAAGATGATTTAAATATTTATAGTGAGTAAGATATTTTAAATATTTATAGTGAGTAAGATATTTTAAATATTTATAGTGGGTAAGATATTTTAAATATTTATAGTGAGTAAGATATTTTAAATATTTATAGTGGGTAAGATATTTTAAATATTTAAAGAGAGTAAGATATTTTAAATATTTATAGTGAGTAAGATATTTTAAATATTTATAGTTGGTAAGATATTTTAAATATTTATAGTGAGTAAGATATTTTAAATATTTATAGTGGGTAAGATATTTTAAATATTTAAAGAGAGTAAGATATTTTAAATATTTATAGTGAGTAAGATATTTTAAATATTTATAGTGAGTAAGATATTTTAAATATTTATAGTTGGTAAGATATTTTAAATATTTATAGTGAGTAAGATATTTTAAATATTTATAGATGGTAAGATATTTTAAATATTTATAGATGGTAAGATATTTTAAATATTTATAGTGGGTAAGATATTTTAAATATTTATAGTGAGTAAGATATTTTAAATATTTATAGTGAGTAAGATATTTTAAATATTTATAGTGAGTAAGATATTTTAAATATTTATAGTTGTTAAGATATTTTAAATATTTATAGATGGTAAGATATTTTAAATATTTATAGTGAGTAAGATATTTTAAATATTTATAGTGAGTAAGATATTTTTAATATTTATAGTGGGTAAGATATTTTAAATATTTAAAGAGAGTAAGATATTTTAAATATTTATAGTGAGTAAGATATTTTAAATATTTATAGTTGGTAAGATATTTTAAATATTTATAGTGAGTAAGATATTTTAAATATTTATAGTTGGTAAGATATTTTAAATATTTATAGTGGGTAAGATATTTTAAATATTTATTGTGGCTAAGATATTTTAAATATTTATAGTTGGTAAGATATTTTAAATATTTATAGTGGGTAAGATATTTTAAATATTTATAGTTGGTAAGATATTTTAAATATTTATAGTTGGTAAGATATTTTAAATATTTATAGATGGTAAGATATTTTAAATATTTATAGATGGTAAGATATTTTAAATATTTATAGTGGGTAAGATATTTTAAATATTTATAGTTGGTAAGATATTTTAAATATTTATAATGAGTAAGATATTTTAAATATTTATAGAATGTAAGATGATTTAAATATTTATAGTGAGTAAGATATTTTAAATATTTATAGTTGGTAAGATATTTTAAATATTTATAGTGGGTAAGATATTTTAAATATTTATAGTGGGTAAGATATTTTAAATATTTATAGTGAGTAAGATATTTTAAATATTTAAAGAGAGTAAGATATTTTAAATATTTATAGTGAGTAAGATATTTTAAATATTTATAGTTGGTAAGATATTTTAAATATTTATAGTTGGTAAGATATTTTAAATATTTATAGATGGTAAGATATTTTAAATATTTATAATGAGTAAGATATTTTAAATATTTATAGAATGTAAGATATTTTAAATATTTATAGTTGGTAAGATATTTTAAATATTTATAGTGGGTAAGATATTTTAAATATTTATAGTGAGTAAGATATTTTAAATATTTATAGTGAGTAAGATATTTTAAATATTTATAGTGGGTAAGATATTTTAAATATTTATAGATGGTATGATATTTTAAGTATTTATAGAATGCAAGATATTTTAAATATTTATAGTTGGTAAGATATTTTAAATATTTATAGTGGGTAAGATATTTTAAATATTTATAGATGGTAAGATATTTTAAATATTTATAGTGGCTAAGATATTTTAAATATTTATAGTGAGTAAGATATTTTAAATATTTATAGAATGAAAGATATTTTAAATATTTATAGTTGGTAAGATATTTTAAATATTTATAGTGGCTAAGATTTTTTAAATATTTATAGTGAGTAAGATATTTTAAATATTTATAGTTGGTAAGATATTTTAAATATTTATAGTGAGTAAGATATTTTAAATATTTATAGAATGTAAGATATTTTAAATATTTATAGTGAGTAAGATATTTTAAATATTTATAGAATGTAAGATGATTTAAATATTTAAAGTGAGTAAGATATTTTAAATATTTATAGTGAGTAAGATATTTTAAATATTTATGGTGGCACAGATATTTTAAATATTTATAGTTGGTAAGATATTTTAAATATTTATAGTTGGTAAGATATTTTAAATATTTATAGTGGGTAAGATATTTTAAATATTTATAGATGGTAAGATATTTTAAATATTTATAGTTGGTAAGATATTTTAAATATTTATAGTGGGTAAGATATTTTAAATATTTATAGATGGTAAGATATTTTAAATATTTATAGTGGGTAAGATATTTTAAATATTTATAGTGAGTAAGATATTTTAAATATTTATGGTGGCACAGATATTTTAAATATTTATAGTTGGTAAGATATTTTAAATATTTATAGTTGGTAAGATATTTTAAATATTTATAGTGGGTAAGATATTTTAAATATTTATAGATGGTAAGATATTTTAAATATTTATAGTTGGTAAGATATTTTAAATATTTATAGTGGGTAAGATATTTTAAATATTTATAGATGGTAAGATATTTTAAATTTTTATAGTGGCTAAGATATTTTAAATATTTATAGTTGGTAAGATATTTTAAATATTTATAGTGAGTAAGATATTTTAAATATTTATAGTGGGTAAGATATTTTAAATATTTATAGTGGGTAGATATTTTAAATATTTAAAGAGAGTAAGATATTTTAAATATTTATAGTGAGTAAGATATTTTAAATATTTATAGATGGTAAGATATTTTAAATATTTATAGTGAGTAAGATATTTTAAATATTTATATAATGTAAGATATTTTAAATATCTATAGATGGTAAGATATTTTAAATATTTATAGTGAGTAAGATATTTTAAATATTTATAGTTGTTAAGATATTTTAAATATTTATAGAATGTAAGATATTTTAAATATTTATAGTGAGTAAGATATTTTAAATATTTATAGTGAGTAAGATATTTTAAATATTTATAGTGGGTAAGATATTTTAAATATTTATAGTGGGTAAGATATTTTAAGTATTTATAGAATGTAAGATATTTTAAATATTTATAGTTGGTAAGATATTTTAAATATTTATAGTTGGTAAGATATTTTAAATATTTATAGTGGCTAAGATTTTTTAAATATTTATAGTGAGTAAGATATTTTAAATATTTATAAATGGTAAGATATTTTAAATATTTATAGTGAGTAAGATATTTTAAATATTTATAGTTGGTAAGATATTTTAAATATTTATAGTGGGTAAGATATTTTAAATATTTATAGTGAGTAAGATATTTTAAATATTTATGGTAACACAGATATTTTAAATATTTATAGTTGGTAAGATATTTTAAATATTTATAGTTGGTAAGATATTTTAAATATTTATAGTGAGTAAGATATTTTAATATTTATAGTGGGTAAGATATTTTAAATATTTATAGATGGTATGATATTTTAAGTATTTATAGAATGCAAGATATTTTAAATATTTATAGTTGGTAAGATATTTTAAATATTTATAGTGGGTAAGATATTTTAAATATTTATAGATGGTAAGATATTTTAAATATTTATAGTGGCTAAGATATTTTAAATATTTATAGTTGGTAAGATATTTTAAATATTTATAGAATGTAAGATATTTTAAATATTTATAGAATGTAAGATATTTTAAATATTTATAGTTGGTAAGATATTTTAAATATTTATAGTTGGTAAGATATTTTAAATATTTATAGTGAGTAAGATATTTAAATATTTATAGTGAGTAAGATATTTTAAATATTTATAGAATGTAAGATATTTTAAATATTTATAGTGAGTAAGATATTTTAAATATTTATAGTGAGTAAGATATTTTAAATATTTATAGTTGGTAAGATATTTTAAATATTTATAGTGAGTAAGATATTTTAAATATTTATAGTGGGTAAGATATTTTAAATATTTATAGTGGGTAGATATTTTAAATATTTATAGTGAGTAAGATATTTTAAATATTTATAGTGAGTAAGATATTTTAAATATTTATAGATGGTAAGATATTTTAAATATTTATAGATGGTAAGATATTTTAAATATTTATAGTGAGTAAGATATTTTAAATATTTATAGAATGTAAGATATTTTAAATATTTATAGTGAGTAAGATATTTTAAATATTTATAGAATGTAAGATATTTTAAATATTTATAGTGAGTAAGATATTTTAAATATTTATAGTTGGTAAGATATTTTAAATATTTATAGTTGGTAAGATATTTTAAATATTTATAGTGAGTAAGATATTTTAAATATTTATAGATGGTAAGATATTTTAAATATTTATAGTGAGTAAGATATTTTAAATATTTATAGTTGGTAAGATATTTTAAATATTTATAGAATGTAAGATATTTTAAATATTTATAGATGGTTAGAAATTTTAAATATTTATAGTTGGTAAGATATTTTAAATATTTATAGTGAGTAAGATATTTTAAATATTTATAGAATGTAAGATATTTTAAATATTTATAGATGGTTAGAAATTTTAAATATTTATAGTTGGTAAGATATTTTAAATATTTATAGTGAGTAAGATATTTTAAATATTTATAGAATGTAAGATATTTTAAATATTTATAGTGAGTAAGATATTTTAAATATTTATGGTGGCACAGATATTTTAAATATTTATAGTTGGTCAGATATTTTAAATATTTATAGTTGGTAAGATATTTTAAATATTTATAGTGGGTAAGATATTTTAAATATTTATAGAATGTAAGATATTTTAAATATTTATAGTTGGTAAGATATTTTAAATATTTATAGTTGGTAAGATATTTTAAATATTTATAGAATGTAAGATATTTTAAATATTTATAGTGGGTAAGATATTTTAAATATTTATAGATGGTAAGATATTTTAAATATTTATAGATGGTAAGATATTTTAAATATTTATAGTGAGTAAGATATTTTAAATATTTATAGTGAGTAAGATATTTTAAATATTTATAGAATGTAAGATATTTTAAATATTTATAGATGGTAAGATATTTTAAATATTTATAGTGAGTAAGATATTTTAAATATTTATAGAATGTAAGATATTTTAAATATTTATAGTGAGTAAGATATTTTAAATATTTATAGTTGTTAAGATATTTTAAATATTTATAGATGGTAAGATATTTTAAATATTTATAGTGAGTAAGATATTTTAAATATTTATAGTGAGTAAGATATTTTAAATATTTATAGTTGGTAAGATATTTTAAATATTTATAGTGGGTAAGATATTTTAAATATTTATTGTGGCTAAGATATTTTAAATATTTATAGTTGGTAAGATATTTTAAATATTTATAGTGGGTAAGATATTTTAAATATTTATAGTTGGTAAGATATTTTAAATATTTATAGTTGGTAAGATATTTTAAATATTTATAGTGAGTAAGATATTTTAAATATTTATAGTTGGTAAGATATTTTAAATATTTATAGTGGGTAAGATATTTTAAATATTTATAGTTGTTAAGATATTTTAAATATTTATAGATGGTAAGATATTTTAAATATTTATAGTGAGTAAGATATTTTAAATATTTATAGAATGTAAGATATTTTAAATATTTATAGTGAGTAAGATATTTTAAATATTTATAGATGGTTAGATATTTTAAATATTTATAGTGGGTAAGATATTTTAAATATTTATAGATGGTAAGATATTTTAAATATTTATAGTTGGTAAGATATTTTAAATATTTATAGTGGGTAAGATATTTTAAATATTTATAGTTGGTAAGATATTTTAAATATTTATAGTGAGTAAGATATTTTAAATATTTATAGTTGGTAAGATATTTTAAATATTTATAGTGGGTAAGATATTTTAAATATTTATAGTTGGTAAGATATTTTAAATATTTATAGTGAGTAAGATATTTTAAATATTTATAGATGGTAAGATATTTTAAATATTTATAGTGAGTAAGATATTTTAAATATTTATAGTTGGTAAGATATTTTAAATATTTATAGTGGGTAAGATATTTTAAATATTTATAGATGGTAAGATATTTTAAATATTTATAGTTGGTAAGATATTTTAAATATTTATAGTGAGTAAGATATTTTAAATATTTATAGTGAGTAAGATATTTTAAATATTTATAGTTGTTAAGATATTTTAAATATTTATAGATGGTAAGATATTTTAAATATTTATAGATGGTAAGATATTTTAAATATTTAAAGAGAGTAAGATATTTTAAATATTTATAGAATGTAAGATATTTTAAATATTTATAGATGGTAAGATATTTTAAATATTTATAGTGAGTAAGATATTTTAAATATTTATAGTTGTTAAGATATTTTAAATATTTATAGTGAGTAAGATATTTTAAATATTTATAGATGGTAAGATATTTTAAATATTTATAGTGAGTAAGATATTTTTAATATTTATAGTGGGTAAGATATTTTAAATATTTAAAGAGAGTAAGATATTTTAAATATTTATAGTGAGTAAGATATTTTAAATATTTATAGATGGTAAGATATTTTAAATATTTATAGTGAGTAAGATATTTTAAATATTTATAGTTGGTAAGATATTTTAAATATTTATAGTGGGTAAGATATTTTAAATATTTATTGTGGCTAAGATATTTTAAATATTTATAGTTGGTAAGATATTTTAAATATTTATAGTGGGTAAGATATTTTAAATATTTATAGTTGGTAAGATATTTTAAATATTTATAGTTGGTAAGATATTTTAAATATTTATAGTTGGTAAGATATTTTAAATATTTATAATTAGTAAGATATTTTAAGTATTTATAGTATGTAAGATATTTTAAATATTTATAGTTGGTAAGATATTTTAAATATTTATAGAATGTAAGATATTTTAAATATTTATAGATGGTTAGAAATTTTAAATATTTATAGTTGGTAAGATATTTTAAATATTTATAGTGAGTAAGATATTTTAAATATTTATAGAATGTAAGATATTTTAAATATTTATAGTGAGTAAGATATTTTAAATATTTATAGTTGTTAAGATATTTTAAATATTTATAGTGAGTAAGATATTTTAAATATTTATAGTGAGTAAGATATTTTAAATATTTATAGTTGGTAAGATATTTTAAATATTTATAGTTGGTAAGATATTTTAAATATTTATAGTGGGTAAGATATTTTAAATATTTATAGATGGTAAGATATTTTAAATATTTATAGTTGGTAAGATATTTTAAATATTTATAGTTGGTAAGATATTTTAAATATTTATAGAATGTAAGATATTTTAAATATTTATAGAATGTAAGATATTTTACATATTTATAGATGGTAAGATATTTTACATATTTATAGATGGTAAGATATTTTAAATATTTATAGATGGTAAGATATTTTAAATATTTAAAGAGAGTAAGATATTTTAAATATTTATAGTGAGTAAGATATTTTAAATATTTATAGTTGGTAAGATATTTTAAATATTTATAGATGGTAAGATATTTTAAATATTTATAATGAGTAAGATATTTTAAATATTTATAGTGAGTAAGATATTTTAAATATTTATAGTTGGTCAGATATTTTAAATATTTAAAGAGAGTAAGATATTTTAAATATTTAAAGTTGGTAAGATATTTTAAATATTTATAGTGGGTAAGATATTTTAAATATTTATAGTTGGTAAGATATTTTAAATATTTATAGTGAGTAAGATATTTTAAATATTTATAGTTGTTAAGATATTTTAAATATTTATAGATGGTAAGATATTTTAAATATTTATAGTGAGTAAGATATTTTAAATATTTATAGTTGGTAAGATATTTTAAATATTTATAGTGGGAAGGATATTTTAAATATTTATAGTGGGTAAGATATTTTAAATATTTATTGTGGCTAAGATATTTTAAATATTTATAAATGGTAAGATATTTTAAGTATTAATAGATGGTAAGATATTTTAAATATTTATAGTGAGTAAGATATTTTAAATATTTATAGTGGGTAAGATATTTTAAATATTTATAGTGGGTAAGATATTTTAAATATTTATAGATGGTAAGATATTTAAATATTTATAGTGGCTAAGATATTTTAAATATTTATAGTTGGTAAGATATTTTAAATATTTATAGTTGGTAAGATATTTTAAATATTTATAGATGGTAAGATATTTTAAATATTTATAGTTGGTAAGATATTTTAAATATTTATAGTTGGTAAGATATTTTAAATATTTATAGTGGGTAAGATATTTTAAATATTTATAGATGGTTAGATATTTTAAATATTTATAGATGGTAAGATATTTTAAATATTTATAGATGGTAAGATATTTTAAATATTTATAGTGAGTAAGATATTTTAAATATTTATAGTTGGTAAGATATTTTAAATATTTATAATGAGTAAGATATTTTAAGTATTTATAGATGGTAAGATATTTTAAATATTTATAGTGAGTAAGATATTTTAAATATTTATAGAATGTAAGATATTTTAAATATTTATAGATGGTAAGATATTTTAAATATTTATAATGAGTAAGATATTTTAAATATTTATAGATGGTAAGATATTTTAAATATTTATAGTGAGTAAGATATTTTAAATATTTATAGATGGTAAGATATTTTAAATATTTATAGTGAGTATGATATTTTAAATATTTAAAGTGAGTAAGATATTTTAAATATTTATAGATGGTAAGATATTTTAAATATTTATAGTTGGTAAGATATTTTAAATATTTATAGTGAGTAAGATATTTTAAATATTTATAGTGAGTAAGATATTTTAAATATTTATAGTGGGTAAGATATTTTAAATATTTATAAATGGTATGATATTTTAAGTATTAATAGATGGTAAGATATTTTAAATATTTATAGATGGTAAGATATTTTAATATTTATAATGAGTAAGATATTTTAAATATTTATAGAATGTAAGATATTTTAAATATTTATAGTTGGTAAGATATTTTAAATATTTATAGTGGGTAAGATATTTTAAATATTTATAGAATGTAAGATATTTTAAATATTTATAGTGAGTAAGATATTTTAAATATTTATAGTGAGTAAGATATTTTAAATATTTATAGAATGTAAGATATTTTAAATATTTATAGTGAGTAAGATATTTTAAATATTTATAGTTGGTAAGATATTTTAAATATTTATAGATGGTAAGATATTTTAAATATTTATAGTTGGTAAGATATTTTAAATATTTATAGTGAGTAAGATATTTTAAATATTTTCAGTTGGTAAGATATTTTAAATATTTAAAGAGAGTAAGATATTTTAAATATTTATAGTGAGTAAGATATTTTAAATATTTATAGATGGTAAGATATTTTAAATATTTATAGTGAGTAAGATATTTTAAATATTTATAGAATGTAAGATATTTTAAATATTTATAGTGAGTAAGATATTTTAAATATTTATAGTGAGTAAGATATTTTAAATATTTATAGTTGGTAAGATATTTTAAATATTTATAGTGAGTAAGATATTTTAAATATTTATAGATGGTAAGATATTTTAAATATTTATAGTTGGTAAGATATTTTAAATATTTATAGTGGGTAAGATATTTTAAATATTTATAGTGGCTAAGATATTTTAAATATTTATAGAATGTAAGATATTTTAAATATTTATAATGAGTAAGATATTTTAAATATTTATATAATGTAAGATATTTTAAATATCTATAGATGGTAAGATATTTTAAATATTTATAGTGAGTAAGATATTTTAAATATTTATAGTTGTTAAGATATTTTAAATATTTATAGAATGTAAGATATTTTAAATATTTATAGTGAGTAAGATATTTTAAATATTTATAGTGAGTAAGATATTTTAAATATTTATAGTGAGTAAGATATTTTAAATATTTATAGTTGGTCAGATATTTTAAATATTTAAAGAGAGTAAGATATTTTAAATATTTAAAGTTGGTAAGATATTTTAAATATTTATAGTGGGTAAGATATTTTAAATATTTATAGTTGGTAAGATATTTTAAATATTTATAGTGAGTAAGATATTTTAAATATTTATAGTTGTTAAGATATTTTAAATATTTATAGATGGTAAGATATTTTAAATATTTATAGTGAGTAAGATATTTTAAATATTTATAGTTGGTAAGATATTTTAAATATTTATAGTGGGAAGGATATTTTAAATATTTATAGTGGGTAAGATATTTTAAATATTTATTGTGGCTAAGATATTTTAAATATTTATAAATGGTAAGATATTTTAAGTATTAATAGATGGTAAGATATTTTAAATATTTATAGTGAGTAAGATATTTTAAATATTTATAGTGGGTAAGATATTTTAAATATTTATAGTGGGTAAGATATTTTAAATATTTATAGATGGTAAGATATTTAAATATTTATAGTGGCTAAGATATTTTAAATATTTATAGTTGGTAAGATATTTTAAATATTTATAGTTGGTAAGATATTTTAAATATTTATAGATGGTAAGATATTTTAAATATTTATAGTTGGTAAGATATTTTACATATTTATAGTTGGTAAGATATTTTAAATATTTATAGAATGTAAGATATTTTAAATATTTATAGATGGTTAGATATTTTAAATATTTATAGATGGTAAGATATTTTAAATATTTATAGATGGTAAGATATTTTAAATATTTATAGTGAGTAAGATATTTTAAATATTTATAGTTGGTAAGATATTTTAAATATTTATAATGAGTAAGATATTTTAAGTATTTATAGATGGTAAGATATTTTAAATATTTATAGTGAGTAAGATATTTTAAATATTTATAGAATGTAAGATATTTTAAATATTTATAGATGGTAAGATATTTTAAATATTTATAATGAGTAAGATATTTTAAATATTTATAGATGGTAAGATATTTTAAATATTTATAGTGAGTAAGATATTTTAAATATTTATAGATGGTAAGATATTTTAAATATTTATAGTGAGTATGATATTTTAAATATTTAAAGTGAGTAAGATATTTTAAATATTTATAGATGGTAAGATATTTTAAATATTTATAGTTGGTAAGATATTTTAAATATTTATAGTGAGTAAGATATTTTAAATATTTATAGTGAGTAAGATATTTTAAATATTTATAGTGGGTAAGATATTTTAAATATTTATAAATGGTATGATATTTTAAGTATTAATAGATGGTAAGATATTTTAAATATTTATAGATGGTAAGATATTTTAATATTTATAATGAGTAAGATATTTTAAATATTTATAGAATGTAAGATATTTTAAATATTTATAGTTGGTAAGATATTTTAAATATTTATAGTGGGTAAGATATTTTAAATATTTATAGAATGTAAGATATTTTAAATATTTATAGTGAGTAAGATATTTTAAATATTTATAGTGAGTAAGATATTTTAAATATTTATAGAATGTAAGATATTTTAAATATTTATAGTGAGTAAGATATTTTAAATATTTATAGTTGGTAAGATATTTTAAATATTTATAGATGGTAAGATATTTTAAATATTTATAGTTGGTAAGATATTTTAAATATTTATAGTGAGTAAGATATTTTAAATATTTTCAGTTGGTAAGATATTTTAAATATTTAAAGAGAGTAAGATATTTTAAATATTTATAGTGAGTAAGATATTTTAAATATTTATAGATGGTAAGATATTTTAAATATTTATAGTGAGTAAGATATTTTAAATATTTATAGAATGTAAGATATTTTAAATATTTATAGTGAGTAAGATATTTTAAATATTTATAGTGAGTAAGATATTTTAAATATTTATAGTTGGTAAGATATTTTAAATATTTATAGTGAGTAAGATATTTTAAATATTTATAGATGGTAAGATATTTTAAATATTTATAGTTGGTAAGATATTTTAAATATTTATAGTGGGTAAGATATTTTAAATATTTATAGTGGCTAAGATATTTTAAATATTTATAGAATGTAAGATATTTTAAATATTTATAATGAGTAAGATATTTTAAATATTTATATAATGTAAGATATTTTAAATATCTATAGATGGTAAGATATTTTAAATATTTATAGTGAGTAAGATATTTTAAATATTTATAGTTGTTAAGATATTTTAAATATTTATAGAATGTAAGATATTTTAAATATTTATAGTGAGTAAGATATTTTAAATATTTATAGTGAGTAAGATATTTTAAATATTTATAGTGGGTAAGATATTTTAAATATTTATAGTGGGTAAGATATTTTAAGTATTTATAGAATGTAAGATATTTTAAATATTTATAGTTGGTAAGATATTTTAAATATTTATAGTTGGTAAGATATTTTAAATATTTATAGTGGCTAAGATTTTTTAAATATTTATAGTGAGTAAGATATTTTAAATATTTATAAATGGTATGATATTTTAAGTATTAATAGATGGTAAGATATTTTAAATATTTATAGTGAGTAAGATATTTTAAATATTTATAGTTGGTAAGATATTTTAAATATTTATAGTGAGTAAGATATTTTAAATATTTATAGTGAGTATGATATTTTAAATATTTAAAGTGGCTAAGATATTTTAAATATTTATAGTTGTTAAGATATTTTAAATATTTATAGATGGTAAGATATTTTAAATATTTATAGTGAGTAAGATATTTTAAATATTTATAGTGAGTAAGATATTTTTAATATTTATAATTAGTAAGATATTTTAAATATTGCAAGAGAGTAAGATATTTTAAATATTTATAGTGAGTAAGATATTTTAAATATTTATAGATGGTAAGATATTTTAAATATTTATAGTGGGTAAGATATTTTAATATTTATAATGAGTAAGATATTTTAATATTTATAATGAGTAAGATATTTTAAATATTTATAGAATGTAAGATATTTTAAATATTTATAGTGAGTAAGATATTTTAAATATTTATAGTTGGTAAGATATTTTAAATATTTATAGTGGGTAAGATATTTTAAATATTTATAGATGGTAAGATATTTTAATATTTATAATGAGTAAGATATTTTAAATATTTATAGAATGTAAGATATTTTAAATATTTATAGTTGGTAAGATATTTTAAATATTTATAGTGAGTAAGATATTTTAAATATTTATAAATGGTATGATATTTTAAGTATTAATAGATGGTAAGATATTTTAAATATTTATAGTGAGTAAGATATTTTAAATATTTATAGTTGGTAAGATATTTTAAATATTTATAGTGAGTAAGATATTTTAAATATTTATAGTGGGTAAGATATTTTAAATATTTAAAGAGAGTAAGATATTTTAAATATTTATAGAATGTAAGATATTTTAAATATTTATAGATGCTAAGATATTTTAAATATTTATAGTGAGTAAGATATTTTAAATATTTATAGAATGTAAGATATTTTAAATATTTATAGTGAGTAAGATATTTTAAATATTTATAGTGAGTAAGATATTTTAAATATTTATAGTGAGTAAGATATTTTAAATATTTATAGTGAGTAAGATATTTTAAATATTTATAGTTGGTAAGATATTTTAAATATTTATAGTGAGTAAGATATTTTAAATATTTATAGAATGTAAGATATTTTAAATATTTATAGTTGGTAAGATATTTTAAATATTTATAGTGGCTAAGATATTTTAAATATTTAAAGAATGTAAGATATTTTAAATATTTATAGTGAGTAAGATATTTTAAATATTTATAGTGAGTAAGATATTTTAAATATTTATAGTGGGTAGATATTTTAAATATTTATAATGAGTAAGATATTTTATATATTTATAGTGAGTAAGATATTTTAAATATTTATAGTTGGTAAGATATTTTAAATATTTATAGTGGGTAAGATATTTTAAATATTTATAGTGGCTAAGATATTTTAAATATTTATAGAATGTAAGATATTTTAAATATTTATAGATGGTAAGATATTTTAAATATTTATAGTGAGTAAGATATTTTAAGTATTAATAGATGGTAAGATATTTTAAATATTTATAGATGGTAAGATATTTTAAATATTTATAATGAGTAAGATATTTTAAATATTTATAGTTGGTAAGATATTTTAAATATTTATAGATGGTATGATATTTTAAGTATTTATAGATGGTAAGATATTTTAAATATTTATAGTGAGTAAGATATTTTAAATATTTATAGTTGGTAAGATATTTTAAATATTTATAGATGGTAAGATATTTTAAATATTTATAATGAGTAAGATATTTTAAATATTTATAGTGAGTAAGATATTTTAAATATTTATAGAATGTAAGATATTTTAAATATTTATAGTGAGTAAGATATTTTAAATATTTATAGTGAGTAAGATATTTTAAATATTTATAGTGAGTAAGATATTTTAAATATTTATAGTTGGTAAGATATTTTAAATATTTATAGAATGTAAGATATTTTAAATATTTATAAATGGTATGATATTTTAAGTATTAATAGATGGTAAGATATTTTAAATATTTATAGTTGTTAAGATATTTTAAATATTTATAGATGGTAAGATATTTTAAATATTTATAAATGGTATGATATTTTAAGTATTAATAGATGGTAAGATATTTTAAATATTTATAGATGGTAAGATATTTTAAATATTTATAGTGAGTAAGATATTTTAAATATTTATAGATGGTAAGATATTTTAAATATTTATAGTGAGTAAGATATTTTAAATATTTATAGATGGTAAGATATTTTAAATATTTATAGTTGGTAAGATATTTTTAATATTTATAGTGGCTAAGATATTTTAAATATTTATAGAATGTAAGATATTTTAAATATTTATAGATGGTAAGATATTTTAAATATTTATAGTGAGTAAGATATTTTAAATATTTATAGAATGTAAGATATTTTAAATATTTATAGTGAGTAAGATATTTTAAATATTTATAGTGAGTAAGATATTTTAAATATTTATAGTTGGTAAGATATTTTAAATATTTATAGTGAGTAAGATATTTTAAATATTTATAGTTGGTAAGATATTTTAAATATTTATAGATGGTATGATATTTTAAGTATTAATAGATGGTAAGATATTTTAAATATTTATAGTGAGTAAGATATTTTAAATATTTATAGAATGTAAGATATTTTAAATATTTATAGATGGTAAGATATTTTAAATATTTATAATGAGTAAGATATTTTAAATATTTTTAGTGAGTAAGATATTTTAAATATTTATAGTGAGTAAGATATTTTAAATATTTATAGTGGCTAAGATATTTTAAATATTTATAGTGAGTAAGATATTTTAAATATTTATAGTGAGTAAGATATTTTAAATATTTATAGTTGTTAAGATATTTTAAATATTTATAGTGAGTAAGATATTTTAAATATTTATAGTGAGTAAGATATTTTAAATATTTATAGTTGGTAAGATATTTTAAATATTTATAGTGGGTAAGATATTTTAAATATTTATAAATGGTATGATATTTTAAGTATTAATAGATGGTAAGATATTTTAAATATTTATAGATGGTAAGATATTTTAATATTTATAATGAGTAAGATATTTTAAATATTTATAGAATGTAAGATATTTTAAATATTTATAGTTGGTAAGATTTTTTAAATATTTATAGTGAGTAAGATATTTTAAATATTTATAGAATGTAAGATATTTTAAATATTTATAGTGGCTAAGATTTTTTAAATATTTATAGAATGTAAGATATTTTAAATATTTATAGTGAGTAAGATATTTTACATATTTATAGTGAGTAAGATATTTTAAATATTTATAGTTGGTAAGATATTTTAAATATTTATAGTGAGTAAGATATTTTAAATATTTATAGAATGTAAGATATTTTAAATATTTATAGTGAGTAAGATATTTTAAATATTTATAGATGGTAAGATATTTTAAATATTTATAGTGAGTAAGATATTTTAAATATTTATAGTGAGTAAGATATTTTAAATATTTATAGTGAGTAAGATATTTTAAATATTTATAGTGGGAAGGATATTTTAAATATTTATAGAATGTAAGATATTTTATATATTTATAGTGAGTAAGATATTTTAAATGATTATAGTTGGTAAGATATTTTAAATATTTATAGTGGGTAAGATATTTTAAGTATTTATAGATGGTAAGATATTTTAAATATTTATAGTGAGTAAGATATTTTAAATATTTATAGATGGTAAGATATTTTAAATATTTATAGTGAGTAAGATATTTTAAATATTTATAGATGGTAAGATATTTTAAATATTTATAGTGAGTAAGATATTTTAAATATTTATAGATGGTAAGATATTTTAAATATTTATAATGAGTAAGATATTTTAAATATTTATAGTGAGTAAGATATTTTAAATATTTATAATGAGTAAGATATTTTAAATATTTATAGAATGTAAGATATTTTAAATATTTATAGATGGTAAGATATTTTAAATATTTATAGAATGTAAGATATTTTAAATATTTATAGAATGTAAGATATTTTAAATATTTATAGATGGTAAGATATTTTAAATATTTATAGTGAGTAAGATATTTTAAATATTTATAGATGGTAAGATATTTTAAATATTTATAGTGAGTAAGATATTTTAAATATTTATAGATGGTAAGATATTTTAAATATTTATAGTGAGTAAGATATTTTAAATATTTATAGATGGTAAGATATTTTAAATATTTATAATGAGTAAGATATTTTAAATATTTATAGTGAGTAAGATATTTTAAATATTTATAATGAGTAAGATATTTTAAATATTTATAGAATGTAAGATATTTTAAATATTTATAGATGGTAAGATATTTTAAATATTTATAGAATGTAAGATATTTTAAATATTTATAGAATGTAAGATATTTTAAATATTTATAGATGGTAAGATATTTTAAATATTTATAGTTGGTAAGATATTTTAAATATTTATAGATGGTAAGATATTTTAAATATTTATAGTGAGTAAGATATTTTAAATATTTATAGTTGGTAAGATATTTTAAATATTTATAGTGAGTAAGATATTTTAAATATTTATAGTGAGTAAGATATTTTAAATATTTATAGTTGGTAAGATATTTTAAATATTTATAGTGGGTAAGATATTTTAAATATTTATAGTGAGTAAGATATTTTAAATATTTATAGTTGGTAAGATATTTTAAATATTTATAGATGGTAAGATATTTTAAATATTTATAGAATGTAAGATATTTTAAATATTTATAGTGAGTAAGATATTTTAAATATTTATAGTGGGAAGGATATTTTAAATATTTATAGAATGTAAGATATTTTATATATTTATAGTGAGTAAGATATTTTAAATATTTATAGTTGGTAAGATATTTTAAATATTTATAGTGGGTAAGATATTTTAAATATTTATAGTGGGTAAGATATTTTAAGTATTTATAGATGGTAAGATATTTTAAATATTTAAAGAGAGTAAGATATTTTAAATATTTATAGTGAGTAAGATATTTTAAATATTTATAGTTGGTAAGATATTTTAAATATTTATAGTGGCTAAGATATTTTAAATATTTATAGAATGTAAGATATTTTAAATATTTATAGTGAGTAAGATATTTTAAATATTTATAGAATGTAAGATATTTTAAATATTTATAGATGGTAAGATATTTTAAATATTTATAGTGAGTAAGATATTTTAAATATTTATAGATGGTAAGATATTTTAAATATTTATAGTTGGTAAGATATTTTAAATATTTATAGTGGCTAAGATATTTTAAATATTTATAGTGAGTAAGATATTTTAAATATTTATAGATGGTAAGATATTTTAAATATTTATAGTGAGTAAGATATTTTAAATATTTATAGTGAGTAAGATATTTTAAATATTTATAGTTGGTAAGATATTTTAAATATTTAAAGTTGGTAAGATATTTTAAATATTTATAGAATGTAAGATATTTTAAATATTTATAGATGGTAAGATATTTTAAATATTTATAATGAGTAAGATATTTTAAATATTTATAGATGGTAAGATATTTTAAATATTTATAGTGAGTAAGATATTTTAAATATTTATAGTGGCTAAGATATTTTAAATATTTATAGTGAGTAAGATATTTTAAATATTTATAGTGAGTAAGATATTTTAAATATTTATAGAATGTAAGATATTTTAAATATTTATAGTTGGTAAGATATTTTAAATATTTATAGTGGCTAAGATATTTTAAATATTTAAAGAATGTAAGATATTTTAAATATTTATAGTGAGTAAGATATTTTAAATATTTATAGAATGTAAGATATTTTAAATATTTATAGTGAGTAAGATATTTTAAATATTTATAATGAGTAAGATATTTTATATATTTATAGTGAGTAAGATATTTTAAATATTTATAAATGGTATGATATTTTAAGTATTAATAGATGGTAAGATATTTTAAATATTTATAGTGAGTAAGATATTTTAAATATTTATAGTTGGTAAGATATTTTAAATATTTATAGATGGTAAGATATTTTAAATATTTATAGTTGGTAAGATATTTTAAATATTTATAGTGGGTAAGATATTTTAAATATTTATAGTTGGTAAGATATTTTAAATATTTATAGTTGTTAAGATATTTTAAATATTTATAGATGGTAAGATATTTTAAATATTTATAGATGGTAAGATATTTTAAATATTTATAGATGGTAAGATATTTTAAATATTTATAGTGAGTAAGATATTTTAAATATTTATAGTTGGTAAGATATTTTAAATATTTATAGATGGTAAGATATTTTAAATATTTATAATGAGTAAGATATTTTAAATATTTATAGTGAGTAAGATATTTTAAATATTTATAGTTGGTAAGATATTTTAAATATTTATAGTGAGTAAGATATTTTAAATATTTATAGTGAGTAAGATATTTTAAATATTTATAGTGAGTAAGATATTTTAAATATTTATAGTTGGTAAGATATTTTAAATATTTATAGAATGTAAGATATTTTAAATATTTATAAATGGTATGATATTTTAAGTATTAATAGATGGTAAGATATTTTAAATATTTATAGTTGTTAAGATATTTTATATATTTATAGTGAGTAAGATATTTTAAATATTTATAAATGGTATGATATTTTAAGTATTAATAGATGGTAAGATATTTTAAATATTTATAGTGAGTAAGATATTTTAAATATTTATAGTGGGTAAGATATTTTAAATATTTATAGAATGTAAGATATTTTAAATATTTATAATGAGTAAGATATTTTAAATATTTATAGAATGTAAGATATTTTAAATATTTATAGTGAGTAAGATATTTTAAATATTTATAGTGGCTAAGATATTTTAAATATTTATAGAATGTAAGATATTTTAAATATTTATAGATGGTAAGATATTTTAAATATTTATAGAATGTAAGATATTTTAAATATTTATAGAATGTAAGATATTTTAAATATTTATAGTGAGTAAGATATTTTAAATATTTATAGTGAGTAAGATATTTTAAATATTTATAGTTGTTAAGATATTTTAATTATTTATAGTGAGTAAGATATTTTAAATATTTATAGTTGGTAAGATATTTTAAATATTTATAGATGGTATGATATTTTAAGTATTTATAGATGGTAAGATATTTTAAATATTTATAGTGAGTAAGATATTTTAAATATTTATAGAATGTAAGATATTTTAAATATTTATAGATGGTAAGATATTTTAAATATTTATAATGAGTAAGATATTTTAAATATTTATAGTGAGTAAGATATTTTAAATATTTATAGTGAGTAAGATATTTTAAATATTTATAGTGGCTAAGATATTTTAAATATTTATAGTGAGTAAGATATTTTAAATATTTATAGTGAGTAAGATATTTTAAATATTTATAGTTGTTAAGATATTTTAAATATTTATAGTGAGTAAGATATTTTAAATATTTATAGTGAGTAAGATATTTTAAATATTTATAGTTGGTAAGATATTTTAAATATTTATAGTGGGTAAGATATTTTAAATATTTATAAATGGTAAGATATTTTAAGTATTAATAGATGGTAAGATATTTTAAATATTTATAGATGGTAAGATATTTTAATATTTATAATGAGTAAGATATTTTAAATATTTATAGAATGTAAGATATTTTAAATATTTATAGTTGGTAAGATATTTTAAATATTTATAGTTGGTAAGATATTTTAAATATTTATAGAATGTAAGATATTTTAAATATTTATAAATGGTATGATATTTTAAGTATTAATAGATGGTAAGATATTTTAAATATTTATAGTGAGTAAGATATTTTACATATTTATAGTGAGTAAGATATTTTAAATATTTATAGTTGGTAAGATATTTTAAATATTTATAGTGAGTAAGATATTTTAAATATTTATAGAATGTAAGATATTTTAAATATTTATAGTGAGTAAGATATTTTAAATATTTATAGATGGTAAGATATTTTAAATATTTATAGTGAGTAAGATATTTTAAATATTTATAGTGAGTAAGATATTTTAAATATTTATAGTGAGTAAGATATTTTAAATATTTATAGTGGGAAGGATATTTTAAATATTTATAGAATGTAAGATATTTTATATATTTATAGTGAGTAAGATATTTTAAATATTTATAGTTGGTAAGATATTTTAAATATTTATAGTGGGTAAGATATTTTAAATATTTATAGTGGGTAAAAAATTTTAAGTATTTATAGATGGTAAGATATTTTAAATATTTATAGTGAGTAAGATATTTTAAATATTTATAGATGGTAAGATATTTTAAATATTTATAGTGAGTAAGATATTTTAAATATTTATAGATGGTAAGATATTTTAAATATTTATAGTGAGTAAGATATTTTAAATATTTATAGATGGTAAGATATTTTAAATATTTATAATGAGTAAGATATTTTAAATATTTATAGATGGTAAGATATTTTAAATATTTATAATGAGTAAGATATTTTAAATATTTATAGAATGTAAGATATTTTAAATATTTATAGATGGTAAGATATTTTAAATATTTATAGAATGTAAGATATTTTAAATATTTATAGAATGTAAGATATTTTAAATATTTATAGATGGTAAGATATTTTAAATATTTATAGTGAGTAAGATATTTTAAATATTTATAGTTGGTAAGATATTTTAAATATTTATAGTGGGTAAGATATTTTAAATATTTATAGTGAGTAAGATATTTTAAATATTTATAGTTGGTAAGATATTTTAAATATTTATAGATGGTAAGATATTTTAAATATTTATAGAATGTAAGATATTTTAAATATTTATAGTGAGTAAGATATTTTAAATATTTATAGTGGGAAGGATATTTTAAATATTTATAGAATGTAAGATATTTTATATATTTATAGTGAGTAAGATATTTTAAATATTTATAGTTGGTAAGATATTTTAAATATTTATAGTGGGTAAGATATTTTAAATATTTATAGTGGGTAAGATATTTTAAGTATTTATAGATGGTAAGATATTTTAAATATTTAAAGAGAGTAAGATATTTTAAATATTTATAGTGAGTAAGATATTTTAAATATTTATAGTTGGTAAGATATTTTAAATATTTATAGTGGCTAAGATATTTTAAATATTTATAGAATGTAAGATATTTTAAATATTTATAGTGAGTAAGATATTTTAAATATTTATAGAATGTAAGATATTTTAAATATTTATAGATGGTAAGATATTTTAAATATTTATAGATGGTAAGATATTTTAAATATTTATAGATGGTAAGATATTTTAAATATTTATAGTTGGTAAGATATTTTAAATATTTATAGTGGCTAAGATATTTTAAATATTTATAGTTGTTAAGATATTTTAAATATTTATAGATGGTAAGATATTTTAAATATTTATAGTGAGTAAGATATTTTAAATATTTATAGTGAGTAAGATATTTTAAATATTTATAGTTGGTAAGATATTTTAAATATTTAAAGTTGGTAAGATATTTTAAATATTTATAGAATGTAAGATATTTTAAATATTTATAGATGGTAAGATATTTTAAATATTTATAGAATGTAAGATATTTTAAATATTTATAGATGGTAAGATATTTTAAATATTTATAGTGAGTAAGATATTTTAAATATTTATAGAATGTAAGATATTTTAAATATTTATAGTGAGTAAGATATTTTAAATATTTAAAGAGAGTAAGATATTTTAAATATTTATAGTGAGTAAGATATTTTAAATATTTATAGAATGTAAGATATTTTAAATATTTATAGAATGTAAGATATTTTAAATATTTATAGAATGTAAGATATTTTAAATATTTATAAAATGTAAGATATTTTAAATATTTATAGTGAGTAAGATATTTTAAATATTTATAGTTGGTAAGATATTTTAAATATTTATAGATGGTAAGATATTTTAAATATTTATAGATGGTAAGATATTTTAAATATTTATAGTTGGTAAGATATTTTAAATATTTATAGTTGGTAAGATATTTTAAATATTTATAGTGGGTAAGATATTTTAAATATTTATAGTGAGTAAGATATTTTAAATATTTATAGTGGGAAGGATATTTTAAATATTTATAGAATGTAAGATATTTTATATATTTATAGTGAGTAAGATATTTTAAATATTTATAGTGGGTAAGATATTTTAAATATTTATAGATGGTAAGATATTTTAAATATTTATAGTGAGTAAGATATTTTAAATATTTATAGTGGGTAAGATATTTTAAATATTTATAGATGGTATGATATTTTTAGTATTTATAGAATGTAAGATATTTTAAATATTTATAGATGGTAAGATATTTTAAATATTTATAGTGAGTAAGATATTTTAAATATTTATGGTGGCACAGATATTTTAAATATTTATAATGAGTAAGATATTTTAAATATTTATAGTTGGTAAGATATTTTAAATATTTATAGTTGGTAAGATATTTTAAATATTTATAGTGAGTAAGATATTTTAAATATTTATAGTTGGTAAGATATTTTAAATATTTATAGAATGTAAGATATTTTAAATATTTATAGATGGTAAGATATTTTAAATATTTATAGTTGGTAAGATATTTTAAATATTTATAGATGGTAAGATATTTTAAATATTTATAGTGAGTAAGATATTTTAAATATTTATAGAATGTAAGATATTTTAAATATTTATAGTGAGTAAGATATTTTAAATATTTAAAGAGAGTAAGATATTTTAAATATTTATAGTGAGTAAGATATTTTAAATATTTATAGAATGTAAGATATTTTAAATATTTATAGAATGTAAGATATTTTAAATATTTATAGTTGGTAAGATATTTTTAATATTTATAGTGGCTAAGATATTTTAAATATTTATAGAATGTAAGATATTTTAAATATTTATAGATGGTAAGATATTTTAAATATTTATAGAATGTAAGATATTTTAAATATTTATAGAATGTAAGATATTTTAAATATTTATAGTGAGTAAGATATTTTAAATATTTATAGTGAGTAAGATATTTTAAATATTTATAGTTGTTAAGATATTTTAATTATTTATAGTGAGTAAGATATTTTAAATATTTATAGTGGCACAGATATTTTAAATATTTATAGTGGGTAAGATATTTTAAATATTTAAAGAGAGTAAGATATTTTAAATATTTATAGATGGTAAGATATTTTAAATATTTATAGATGGTAAGATATTTTAAATATTTAAAGAGAGTAAGATATTTTAAATATTTATAGTGAGTAAGATATTTTAAATATTTATAGTGGGTAAGATATTTTAAATATTTATAGTGAGTAAGATATTTTAAATATTTATAGTGGGTAGATATTTTAAATATTTATAGATGGTAAGATATTTTAAATATTTATAGATTGTAAGATATTTTAAATATTTAAAGAGAGTAAGATATTTAAATATTTATAGTGAGTAAGATATTTTAAATATTTATAGTGGCTAAGATATTTTAAATATTTATAGTTGTTAAGATATTTTAAATATTTATAGATGGTAAGATATTTTAAATATTTATAGTGAGTAAGATATTTTAAATATTTATAGTGAGTATGATATTTTAAATATTTATAGAATGTAAGATATTTTAAATATTTATAGATGGTTAGATATTTTAAGTATTAATAGATGGTAAGATATTTTAAATATTTATAGTGGGTAAGATATTTTAAATATTTATAGAATGTAAGATATTTTAAATATTTATAGTGAGTAAGATATTTTAAATATTTATAGTTGGTAAGATATTTTAAATATTTATAGTTGGTAAGATATTTTAAATATTTATAGAATGTAAGATATTTTAAATATTTATAATGAGTAAGATATTTTAAATATTTATAGTTGGTAAGATATTTTAAATATTTAAAGAGAGTAAGATATTTTAAATATTTATAGTGAGTAAGATATTTTAAATATTTATAGTGGGTAAGATATTTTAAATATTTATAGTGAGTAAGATATTTTAAATATTTATAGTGGGTAGATATTTTAAATATTTATAGATGGTAAGATATTTTAAATATTTATAGATTGTAAGATATTTTAAATATTTAAAGAGAGTAAGATATTTAAATATTTATAGTGGCTAAGATATTTTAAATATTTATAGTGAGTAAGATATTTTAAATATTTATAGTGAGTAAGATATTTTAAATATTTATAGTGGCTAAGATATTTTAAATATTTATAGTTGTTAAGATATTTTAAATATTTATAGATGGTAAGATATTTTAAATATTTATAGTGAGTAAGATATTTTAAATATTTATAGTTGGTAAGATATTTTAAATATTTATAGATGGTAAGATATTTTAAATATTTATAATGAGTAAGATATTTTAAATATTTATAGTGGCTAAGATATTTTAAATATTTATAGAATGTAAGATATTTTAAATATTTATAGATGGTAAGATATTTTAAATATTTATAGTGAGTAAGATATTTTAAATATTTATAGAATGTAAGATATTTTAAATATTTATAGTGAGTAAGATATTTTAAATATTTATAGTTGGTAAGATATTTTAAATATTTATAGTTGGTAAGATATTTTAAATATTTATAGTGGGTAAGATATTTTAAATATTTATAGATGGTAAGATATTTTAAATATTTATAGTTGGTAAGATATTTTAAATATTTATAAATGGTATGATATTTTAAATATTTATAGAATGTAAGATATTTTAAATATTTATAGATGGTTAGATATTTTAAATATTTATAGATGGTAAGATATTTTAAATATTTATAGAATGTAAGATATTTTAAATATTTATAGATGGAAAGATATTTTAAATATTTAAAGAGAGTAAGATATTTTAAATATTTATAGTTGGTGAGATATTTTAAATATTTATAGATGGTAAGATATTTTAAATATTTATAGATGGTAAGATATTTTAAATATTTATAGAATGTAAGATATTTTAATATTTATAATGAGTAAGATATTTTAAATATTTATAGAATGTAAGATATTTTAAATATTTATAGTTGGTATGATGTTTTAAGTATTTATAGATGGTAAGATATTTTAAATATTTATAGTGGCTAAGATTTTTTAAATATTTATAGAATGTAAGATATTTTAAATATTTATAGTGAGTAAGATATTTTACATATTTATAGTGAGTAAGATATTTTAAATATTTATAGTTGGTAAGATATTTTAAATATTTATAGTGAGTAAGATATTTTAAATATTTATAGTGAGTAAGATATTTTAAATATTTATAGTGAGTAAGATATTTTAAATATTTATAGATGGTAAGATATTTTAAATATTTATAGTGAGTAAGATATTTTAAATATTTATAAATGGTATGATATTTTAAATATTTATAGAATGTAAGATATTTTAAATATTTATAGATGGTTAGATATTTTAAATATTTATAGATGGTAAGATATTTTAAATATTTATAGAATGTAAGATATTTTAAATATTTATAGATGGTAAGATATTTTAAATATTTAAAGAGAGTAAGATATTTTAAATATTTATAGTTGGTGAGATATTTTAAATATTTATAGATGGTAAGATATTTTAAATATTTATAGATGGTAAGATATTTTAAATATTTATAGAATGTAAGATATTTTAATATTTATAATGAGTAAGATATTTAAAATATTTATAGAATGTAAGATATTTTAAATATTTATAGTTGGTATGATATTTTAAGTATTTATAGATGGTAAGATATTTTAAATATTTATAGTGGCTAAGATTTTTTAAATATTTATAGAATGTAAGATATTTTAAATATTTATAGATGGTAAGATATTTTACATATTTATAGTGAGTAAGATATTTTAAATATTTATAGTGGGTAAGATATTTTAAATATTTATAGATGGTAAGATATTTTAAATATTTATAGTGAGTAAGATATTTTAAATATTTATAGAATGTAAGATATTTTAAATATTTATAGTGAGTAAGATATTTTAAATATTTATAGTGAGTAAGATATTTTAAATATTTATAGTGGGAAGGATATTTTAAATATTTATAGAATGTAAGATATTTTATATATTTATAGTGAGTAAGATATTTTAAATATTTATAGTTGGTAAGATATTTTAAATATTTATAGTGGCTAAGATATTTTAAATATTTATAGAATGTAAGATATTTTAAATATTTATAGATGGTAAGATATTTTAAATATTTATAGTGAGTAAGATATTTTAAATATTTATAGAATGTAAGATATTTTAAATATTTATAGTGAGTAAGATATTTTAAATATTTATAGTTGGTAAGATATTTTAAATATTTATAGTTGGTAAGATATTTTAAATATTTATAGAATGTAAGATATTTTAAATATTTATAGATGGTAAGATATTTTAAATATTTATAGTTGGTAAGATATTTTAAGAATTTATAAATGGTATGATATTTTAAATATTTATAGAATGTAAGATATTTTAAATATTTATAGATGGTTAGATATTTTAAATATTTATAGATGGTAAGATATTTTAAATATTTATAGAATGTAAGATATTTTAAATATTTATAGATGGTAAGATATTTTAAATATTTAAAGAGAGTAAGATATTTTAAATATTTATAGTTGGTGAGATATTTTAAATATTTATAGATGGTAAGATATTTTAAATATTTATAGATGGTAAGATATTTTAAATATTTATAGAATGTAAGATATTTTAATATTTATAATGAGTAAGATATTTTAAATATTTATAGAATGTAAGATATTTTAAATATTTATAGTTGGTATGATATTTTAAGTATTTATAGATGGTAAGATATTTTAAATATTTATAGTGGCTAAGATTTTTTAAATATTTATAGAATGTAAGATATTTTAAATATTTATAGTGAGTAAGATATTTTAAATATTTATAGTGAGTAAGATATTTTAAATATTTATAGTTGGTAAGATATTTTAAATATTTATAGTGAGTAAGATATTTTAAATATTTATAGTGAGTAAGATATTTTAAATATTTATAGTTGGTAAGATATTTTAAATATTTATAGATGGTAAGATATTTTAAATATTTATAGTGAGTAAGATATTTTAAATATTTATAGTTGGTAAGATATTTTAAATATTTATAGTGAGTAAGATATTTTAAATATTTATAGTGAGTAAGATATTTTAAATATTTATAGTGAGTAAGATATTTTAAATATTTATAGATGGTAAGATATTTTAAATATTTATAGTGAGTAAGATATTTTAAATATTTATAGAATGTAAGATATTTTAAATATTTATAGTGAGTAAGATATTTTAAATATTTAAAGAGAGTAAGATATTTTAAATATTTATAAATGGTATGATATTTTAAATATTTATAGAATGTAAGATATTTTAAATATTTATAGAATGTAAGATATTTTAAATATTTATAGAATGTAAGATATTTTAAATATTTATAGTGAGTAAGATATTTTAAATATTTATAGTGAGTAAGATATTTTAAATATTTATAGTTGTTAAGATATTTTAATTATTTATAGTGAGTAAGATATTTTAAATATTTATAGTGGCACAGATATTTTAAATATTTATAGTGGGTAAGATATTTTAAATATTTAAAGAGAGTAAGATATTTTAAATATTTATAGATGGTAAGATATTTTAAATATTTATAGATGGTAAGATATTTTAAATATTTAAAGAGAGTAAGATATTTTAAATATTTATAGTGAGTAAGATATTTTAAATATTTATAGTGGGTAAGATATTTTAAATATTTATAGTGAGTAAGATATTTTAAATATTTATAGTGGGTAGATATTTTAAATATTTATAGATGGTAAGATATTTTAAATATTTATAGATTGTAAGATATTTTAAATATTTAAAGAGAGTAAGATATTTAAATATTTATAGTGAGTAAGATATTTTAAATATTTATAGTGGCTAAGATATTTTAAATATTTATAGTTGTTAAGATATTTTAAATATTTATAGATGGTAAGATATTTTAAATATTTATAGTGAGTAAGATATTTTAAATATTTATAGTGAGTATGATATTTTAAATATTTATAGAATGTAAGATATTTTAAATATTTATAGATGGTTAGATATTTTAAGTATTAATAGATGGTAAGATATTTTAAATATTTATAGTTGGTAAGATATTTTAAATATTTATAGTGAGTAAGATATTTTAAATATTTATAGTGAGTAAGATATTTTAAATATTTATAGTTGGTAAGATATTTTAAATATTTATAGTTGGTAAGATATTTTAAATATTTATAGAATGTAAGATATTTTAAATATTTATAATGAGTAAGATATTTTAAATATTTATAGTTGGTAAGATATTTTAAATATTTAAAGAGAGTAAGATATTTTAAATATTTATAGTGAGTAAGATATTTTAAATATTTATAGTGGGTAAGATATTTTAAATATTTATAGTGAGTAAGATATTTTAAATATTTATAGTGGGTAGATATTTTAAATATTTATAGATGGTAAGATATTTTAAATATTTATAGATTGTAAGATATTTTAAATATTTAAAGAGAGTAAGATATTTAAATATTTATAGTGGCTAAGATATTTTAAATATTTATAGTGAGTAAGATATTTTAAATATTTATAGTGAGTAAGATATTTTAAATATTTATAGTGGCTAAGATATTTTAAATATTTATAGTTGTTAAGATATTTTAAATATTTATAGATGGTAAGATATTTTAAATATTTATAGTGAGTAAGATATTTTAAATATTTATAGTTGGTAAGATATTTTAAATATTTATAGATGGTAAGATATTTTAAATATTTATAATGAGTAAGATATTTTAAATATTTATAGTGGCTAAGATATTTTAAATATTTATAGAATGTAAGATATTTTAAATATTTATAGATGGTAAGATATTTTAAATATTTATAGTGAGTAAGATATTTTAAATATTTATAGAATGTAAGATATTTTAAATATTTATAGTGAGTAAGATATTTTAAATATTTATAGTTGGTAAGATATTTTAAATATTTATAGTTGGTAAGATATTTTAAATATTTATAGTGGGTAAGATATTTTAAATATTTATAGATGGTAAGATATTTTAAATATTTATAGTTGGTAAGATATTTTAAATATTTATAAATGGTATGATATTTTAAATATTTATAGAATGTAAGATATTTTAAATATTTATAGATGGTTAGATATTTTAAATATTTATAGATGGTAAGATATTTTAAATATTTATAGAATGTAAGATATTTTAAATATTTATAGATGGAAAGATATTTTAAATATTTAAAGAGAGTAAGATATTTTAAATATTTATAGTTGGTGAGATATTTTAAATATTTATAGATGGTAAGATATTTTAAATATTTATAGATGGTAAGATATTTTAAATATTTATAGAATGTAAGATATTTTAATATTTATAATGAGTAAGATATTTTAAATATTTATAGAATGTAAGATATTTTAAATATTTATAGTTGGTATGATGTTTTAAGTATTTATAGATGGTAAGATATTTTAAATATTTATAGTGGCTAAGATTTTTTAAATATTTATAGAATGTAAGATATTTTAAATATTTATAGTGAGTAAGATATTTTACATATTTATAGTGAGTAAGATATTTTAAATATTTATAGTTGGTAAGATATTTTAAATATTTATAGTGAGTAAGATATTTTAAATATTTATAGTGAGTAAGATATTTTAAATATTTATAGTGAGTAAGATATTTTAAATATTTATAGATGGTAAGATATTTTAAATATTTATAGTGAGTAAGATATTTTAAATATTTATAAATGGTATGATATTTTAAATATTTATAGAATGTAAGATATTTTAAATATTTATAGATGGTTAGATATTTTAAATATTTATAGATGGTAAGATATTTTAAATATTTATAGAATGTAAGATATTTTAAATATTTATAGATGGTAAGATATTTTAAATATTTAAAGAGAGTAAGATATTTTAAATATTTATAGTTGGTGAGATATTTTAAATATTTATAGATGGTAAGATATTTTAAATATTTATAGATGGTAAGATATTTTAAATATTTATAGAATGTAAGATATTTTAATATTTATAATGAGTAAGATATTTAAAATATTTATAGAATGTAAGATATTTTAAATATTTATAGTTGGTATGATATTTTAAGTATTTATAGATGGTAAGATATTTTAAATATTTATAGTGGCTAAGATTTTTTAAATATTTATAGAATGTAAGATATTTTAAATATTTATAGATGGTAAGATATTTTACATATTTATAGTGAGTAAGATATTTTAAATATTTATAGTGGGTAAGATATTTTAAATATTTATAGATGGTAAGATATTTTAAATATTTATAGTGAGTAAGATATTTTAAATATTTATAGAATGTAAGATATTTTAAATATTTATAGTTGGTGAGATATTTTAAATATTTATAGATGGTAAGATATTTTAAATATTTATAGATGGTAAGATATTTTAAATATTTATAGAATGTAAGATATTTTAATATTTATAATGAGTAAGATATTTTAAATATTTATAGAATGTAAGATATTTTAAATATTTATAGTTGGTATGATATTTTAAATATTTATAGAATGTAAGATATTTTAAATATTTATAGATGGTAAGATATTTTAAATATTTATAGTGAGTAAGATATTTTAAATATTTATAGAATGTAAGATATTTTAAATATTTATAGTGAGTAAGATATTTTAAATATTTATAGTTGGTAAGATATTTTAAATATTTATAGTTGGTAAGATATTTTAAATATTTATAGAATGTAAGATATTTTAAATATTTATAGATGGTAAGATATTTTAAATATTTATAGTTGGTAAGATATTTTAAATATTTATAAATGGTATGATATTTTAAATATTTATAGAATGTAAGATATTTTAAATATTTATAGATGGTTAGATATTTTAAATATTTATAGATGGTAAGATATTTTAAATATTTATAGAATGTAAGATATTTTAAATATTTATAGATGGTAAGATATTTTAAATATTTAAAGAGAGTAAGATATTTTAAATATTTATAGTTGGTGAGATATTTTAAATATTTATAGATGGTAAGATATTTTAAATATTTATAGATGGTAAGATATTTTAAATATTTATAGAATGTAAGATATTTTAATATTTATAATGAGTAAGATATTTTAAATATTTATAGAATGTAAGATATTTTAAATATTTATAGTTGGTATGATATTTTAAGTATTTATAGATGGTAAGATATTTTAAATATTTATAGTGGCTAAGATTTTTTAAATATTTATAGAATGTAAGATATTTTAAATATTTATAGTGAGTAAGATATTTTAAATATTTATAGTGAGTAAGATATTTTAAATATTTATAGTTGGTAAGATATTTTAAATATTTATAGTGAGTAAGATATTTTAAATATTTATAGTGAGTAAGATATTTTAAATATTTATAGTTGGTAAGATATTTTAAATATTTATAGATGGTAAGATATTTTAAATATTTATAGTGAGTAAGATATTTTAAATATTTATAGTTGGTAAGATATTTTAAATATTTATAGTGAGTAAGATATTTTAAATATTTATAGTGAGTAAGATATTTTAAATATTTATAGTGAGTAAGATATTTTAAATATTTATAGATGGTAAGATATTTTAAATATTTATAGTGAGTAAGATATTTTAAATATTTATAGAATGTAAGATATTTTAAATATTTATAGTGAGTAAGATATTTTAAATATTTAAAGAGAGTAAGATATTTTAAATATTTATAAATGGTATGATATTTTAAATATTTATAGAATGTAAGATATTTTAAATATTTATAGAATGTAAGATATTTTAAATATTTATAGAATGTAAGATATTTTAAATATTTATAGTGAGTAAGATATTTTAAATATTTATAGTGAGTAAGATATTTTAAATATTTATAGTTGTTAAGATATTTTAATTATTTATAGTGAGTAAGATATTTTAAATATTTATAGTGGCACAGATATTTTAAATATTTATAGTGGGTAAGATATTTTAAATATTTAAAGAGAGTAAGATATTTTAAATATTTATAGTGGGTAAGATATTTTAAATATTTATAGTGAGTAAGATATTTTAAATATTTATAGTGGGAAGGATATTTTAAATATTTATAGAATGTAAGATATTTTATATATTTATAGTGAGTAAGATATTTTAAATATTTATAGTGGGTAAGATATTTTAAATATTTATAGATGGTAAGATATTTTAAATATTTATAGTGGCTAAGATTTTTTAAATATTTATAGTGGGTAAGATATTTTAAATATTTATAGATGGTATGATATTTTTAGTATTTATAGAATGTAAGATATTTTAAATATTTATAGTGAGTAAGATATTTTAAATATTTATGGTGGCACAGATATTTTAAATATTTATAATGAGTAAGATATTTTAAATATTTATAGTTGGTAAGATATTTTAAATATTTATAGTTGGTAAGATATTTTAAATATTTATAGTGAGTAAGATATTTTAAATATTTATAGTTGGTAAGATATTTTAAATATTTATAGAATGTAAGATATTTTAAATATTTATAGATGGTAAGATATTTTAAATATTTATAGTTGGTAAGATATTTTAAATATTTATAGATGGTAAGATATTTTAAATATTTATAGTGAGTAAGATATTTTAAATATTTATAGAATGTAAGATATTTTAAATATTTATAGTGAGTAAGATATTTTAAATATTTAAAGAGAGTAAGATATTTTAAATATTTATAGTGAGTAAGATATTTTAAATATTTTTAGAATGTAAGATATTTTAAATATTTAAAGAATGTAAGATATTTTAAATATTTATAGAATGTAAGATATTTTAAATATTTATAGAATGTAAGATATTTTAAATATTTATAGTGAGTAAGATATTTTAAGTATTAATAGATGGTAAGATATTTTAAATATTTATAGATGGTAAGATATTTTAAATATTTATAATGAGTAAGATATTTTAAATATTTATAGTTGGTAAGATATTTTAAATATTTATAGTTGGTAAGATATTTTAAATATTTATAGTGGGTAAGATATTTTAAATATTTATAGTGAGTAAGATATTTTAAATATTTATAGTGGCACAGATATTTTAAATATTTATAGTGGGTAAGATATTTTAAATATTTAAAGAGAGTAAGATATTTTAAATATTTATAGATGGTAAGATATTTTAAATATTTATAGATGGTAAGATATTTTAAATATTTAAAGAGAGTAAGATATTTTAAATATTTATAGTGAGTAAGATATTTTAAATATTTATAGTGGGTAAGATATTTTAAATATTTATAGTGAGTAAGATATTTTAAATATTTATAGTGGGTAGATATTTTAAATATTTATAGATGGTAAGATATTTTAAATATTTATAGATTGTAAGATATTTTAAATATTTAAAGAGAGTAAGATATTTAAATATTTATAGTGAGTAAGATATTTTAAATATTTATAGTGGCTAAGATATTTTAAATATTTATAGTTGTTAAGATATTTTAAATATTTATAGATGGTAAGATATTTTAAATATTTATAGTGAGTAAGATATTTTAAATATTTATAGTGAGTATGATATTTTAAATATTTATAGAATGTAAGATATTTTAAATATTTATAGATGGTTAGATATTTTAAGTATTAATAGATGGTAAGATATTTTAAATATTTATAGTGGGTAAGATATTTTAAATATTTATAGAATGTAAGATATTTTAAATATTTATAGTGAGTAAGATATTTTAAATATTTATAGTTGGTAAGATATTTTAAATATTTATAGTTGGTAAGATATTTTAAATATTTATAGAATGTAAGATATTTTAAATATTTATAATGAGTAAGATATTTTAAATATTTATAGTTGGTAAGATATTTTAAATATTTATAGTTGGTATGATATTTTAAGTATTTATAGATGGTAAGATATTTTAAATATTTATAGTGGCTAAGATTTTTTAAATATTTATAGTGAGTAAGATATTTTAAATATTTATAGTGGGTAGATATTTTAAATATTTATAGATGGTAAGATATTTTAAATATTTATAGATTGTAAGATATTTTAAATATTTAAAGAGAGTAAGATATTTAAATATTTATAGTGAGTAAGATATTTTAAATATTTATAGTGGCTAAGATATTTTAAATATTTATAGTGAGTAAGATATTTTAAATATTTATAGTGAGTAAGATATTTTAAATATTTATAAATGGTATGATATTTTAAGTATTAATAGATGGTAAGATATTTTAAATATTTATAGTGAGTAAAATATTTTAAATATTTATAGTTGGTAAGATATTTTAAATATTTATAGATGGTAAGATATTTTAAATATTTATAATGAGTAAGATATTTTAAATATTTATAGTGGCTAAGATATTTTAAATATTTATAGAATGTAAGATATTTTAAATATTTTTAGATGGTAAGATATTTTAAATATTTATAGTGAGTAAGATATTTTAAATATTTATAGAATGTAAGATATTTTAAATATTTATAGTGAGTAAGATATTTTAAATATTTATAGTTGGTAAGATATTTTAAATATTTATAGTTGGTAAGATATTTTAAATATTTATAGTGGGTAAGATATTTTAAATATTTATAGATGGTAAGATATTTTAAATATTTATAGTTGGTAAGATATTTTAAATATTTATAAATGGTATGATATTTTAAATATTTATAGATGGTTAGATATTTTAAATATTTATAGATGGTAAGATATTTTAAATATTTATAGATGGTAAGATATTTTAAATATTTATAGAATGTAAGATATTTTAAATATTTATAGATGGTAAGATATTTTAAATATTTAAAGAGAGTAAGATATTTTAAATATTTATAGTTGGTGAGATATTTTAAATATTTATAGATGGTAAGATATTTTAAATATTTATAGATGGTAAGATATTTTAAATATTTATAGAATGTAAGATATTTTAATATTTATAATGAGTAAGATATTTTAAATATTTATAGAATGTAAGATATTTTAAATATTTATAGTTGGTATGATGTTTTAAGTATTTATAGATGGTAAGATATTTTAAATATTTATAGTGGCTAAGATTTTTTAAATATTTATAGAATGTAAGATATTTTAAATATTTATAGATGGTAAGATATTTTAAATATTTAAAGAGAGTAAGATATTTTAAATATTTATAGTTGGTGAGATATTTTAAATATTTATAGATGGTAAGATATTTTAAATATTTATAGATGGTAAGATATTTTAAATATTTATAGAATGTAAGATATTTTAATATTTATAATGAGTAAGATATTTTAAATATTTATAGAATGTAAGATATTTTAAATATTTATAGTTGGTATGATATTTTAAATATTTATAGAATGTAAGATATTTTAAATATTTATAGATGGTTAGATATTTTAAATATTTATAGATGGTAAGATATTTTAAATATTTATAGAATGTAAGATATTTTAAATATTTATAGATGGTAAGATATTTTAAATATTTAAAGAGAGTAAGATATTTTAAATATTTATAGTTGGTGAGATATTTTAAATATTTATAGATGGTAAGATATTTTAAATATTTATAGATGGTAAGATATTTTAAATATTTATAGAATGTAAGATATTTTAATATTTATAATGAGTAAGATATTTAAAATATTTATAGAATGTAAGATATTTTAAATATTTATAGTTGGTATGATATTTTAAGTATTTATAGATGGTAAGATATTTTAAATATTTATAGTGGCTAAGATTTTTTAAATATTTATAGAATGTAAGATATTTTAAATATTTATAGATGGTAAGATATTTTACATATTTATAGTGAGTAAGATATTTTAAATATTTATAGTGGGTAAGATATTTTAAATATTTATAGATGGTAAGATATTTTAAATATTTATAGTGAGTAAGATATTTTAAATATTTATAGAATGTAAGATATTTTAAATATTTATAGATGGTAAGATATTTTAAATATTTATAGATGGTAAGATATTTTAAATATTTATAGATGGTAAGATATTTTAAATATTTATAATGAGTAAGATATTTTAAATATTTATAGAATGTAAGATATTTTAAATATTTATAGTTGGTAAGATATTTTAAATATTTATAGTGGCTAAGATATTTTAAATATTTATAGAATGTAAGATATTTTAAATATTTATAGATGGTAAGATATTTTAAATATTTATAGTGAGTAAGATATTTTAAATATTTATAGAATGTAAGATATTTTAAATATTTATAGTGAGTAAGATATTTTAAATATTTATAGTTGGTAAGATATTTTAAATATTTATAGTTGGTAAGATATTTTAAATATTTATAGAATGTAAGATATTTTAAATATTTATAGATGGTAAGATATTTTAAATATTTATAGTTGGTAAGATATTTTAAATATTTATAAATGGTATGATATTTTAAATATTTATAGAATGTAAGATATTTTAAATATTTATAGATGGTTAGATATTTTAAATATTTATAGATGGTAAGATATTTTAAATATTTATAGAATGTAAGATATTTTAAATATTTATAGATGGTAAGATATTTTAAATATTTAAAGAGAGTAAGATATTTTAAATATTTATAGTTGGTGAGATATTTTAAATATTTATAGATGGTAAGATATTTTAAATATTTATAGATGGTAAGATATTTTAAATATTTATAGAATGTAAGATATTTTAATATTTATAATGAGTAAGATATTTTAAATATTTATAGAATGTAAGATATTTTAAATATTTATAGTTGGTATGATATTTTAAGTATTTATAGATGGTAAGATATTTTAAATATTTATAATGAGTAAGATATTTTAAATATTTATAGTGGCACAGATATTTTAAATATTTATAGTGAGTAAGATATTTTAAATATTTATAGTTGGTAAGATATTTTAAATATTTATAGTGGGTAAGATATTTTAAATATTTATAAATGGTATGATATTTTAAATATTTATAGATGGTTAGATATTTTAAATATTTATAGATGGTTAGATATTTTAAATATTTATAGATGGTAAGATATTTTAAATATTTAAAGAGAGTAAGATATTTTAAATATTTATAGTTGGTGAGATATTTTAAATATTTATAGATGGTAAGATATTTTAAATATTTATAGATGGTAAGATATTTTAAATATTTATAGAATGTAAGATATTTTAATATTTATAATGAGTAAGATATTTTAAATATTTATAGAATGTAAGATATTTTAAATATTTATAGTTGGTATGATATTTTAAGTATTTATAGATGGTAAGATATTTTAAATATTTATAATGAGTAAGATATTTTAAATATTTATAGTGGCACAGATATTTTAAATATTTATAGTGAGTAAGATATTTTAAATATTTATAGTTGGTAAGATATTTTAAATATTTATAGTGAGTAAGATATTTTAAATATTTATAGAATGTAAGATATTTTAAATATTTATAAATGGTATGATATTTTAAATATTTATAGATGGTTAGATATTTTAAATATTTATAGATGGTTAGATATTTTAAATATTTATAGATGGTAAGATATTTTAAATATTTATAGAATGTAAGATATTTTAAATATTTATAGATGGTAAGATATTTTAAATATTTAAAGAGAGTAAGATATTTTAAATATTTATAGTTGGTGAGATATTTTAAATATTTATAGATGGTAAGATATTTTAAATATTTATAGATGGTAAGATATTTTAAATATTTATAGAATGTAAGATATTTTAATATTTATAATGAGTAAGATATTTTAAATATTTATAGAATGTAAGATATTTTAAATATTTATAGTTGGTATGATGTTTTAAGTATTTATAGATGGTAAGATATTTTAAATATTTATAGTGGCTAAGATTTTTTAAATATTTATAGAATGTAAGATATTTTAAATATTTATAGATGGTAAGATATTTTAAATATTTAAAGAGAGTAAGATATTTTAAATATTTATAGTTGGTGAGATATTTTAAATATTTATAGATGGTAAGATATTTTAAATATTTATAGATGGTAAGATATTTTAAATATTTATAGAATGTAAGATATTTTAATATTTATAATGAGTAAGATATTTTAAATATTTATAGAATGTAAGATATTTTAAATATTTATAGTTGGTATGATATTTTAAATATTTATAGAATGTAAGATATTTTAAATATTTATAGATGGTTAGATATTTTAAATATTTATAGATGGTAAGATATTTTAAATATTTATAGAATGTAAGATATTTTAAATATTTATAGATGGTAAGATATTTTAAATATTTAAAGAGAGTAAGATATTTTAAATATTTATAGTTGGTGAGATATTTTAAATATTTATAGATGGTAAGATATTTTAAATATTTATAGATGGTAAGATATTTTAAATATTTATAGAATGTAAGATATTTTAATATTTATAATGAGTAAGATATTTAAAATATTTATAGAATGTAAGATATTTTAAATATTTATAGTTGGTATGATATTTTAAGTATTTATAGATGGTAAGATATTTTAAATATTTATAGTGGCTAAGATTTTTTAAATATTTATAGAATGTAAGATATTTTAAATATTTATAGATGGTAAGATATTTTACATATTTATAGTGAGTAAGATATTTTAAATATTTATAGTGGGTAAGATATTTTAAATATTTATAGATGGTAAGATATTTTAAATATTTATAGTGAGTAAGATATTTTAAATATTTATAGAATGTAAGATATTTTAAATATTTATAGATGGTAAGATATTTTAAATATTTATAGATGGTAAGATATTTTAAATATTTATAGATGGTAAGATATTTTAAATATTTATAATGAGTAAGATATTTTAAATATTTATAGAATGTAAGATATTTTAAATATTTATAGTTGGTAAGATATTTTAAATATTTATAGTGGCTAAGATATTTTAAATATTTATAGAATGTAAGATATTTTAAATATTTATAGATGGTAAGATATTTTAAATATTTATAGTGAGTAAGATATTTTAAATATTTATAGAATGTAAGATATTTTAAATATTTATAGTGAGTAAGATATTTTAAATATTTATAGTTGGTAAGATATTTTAAATATTTATAGTTGGTAAGATATTTTAAATATTTATAGAATGTAAGATATTTTAAATATTTATAGATGGTAAGATATTTTAAATATTTATAGTTGGTAAGATATTTTAAATATTTATAAATGGTATGATATTTTAAATATTTATAGAATGTAAGATATTTTAAATATTTATAGATGGTTAGATATTTTAAATATTTATAGATGGTAAGATATTTTAAATATTTATAGAATGTAAGATATTTTAAATATTTATAGATGGT